>JAADVC010000624.1:0-17818 GCA_023334575.1 Pythium volutum
ACATTGTCACACGATACAAAATGCGTGTTCAACGCCTCAAGAGTGTTTGCAATGGGAAAGCGCGGTTTGGGTTTTGATTATGTTCCTGTCAAAATTGTAACGATGGAATGATGGTCAAGTAATGTTCAATCTTCGACCGACCATGACTTCAGCCCAAAAGACTGAAGGCAGTTCCTTCTTTTCTTCATGAATTCTTGTTTTTTTTGTGTCAGCAACCAGAAATTATTGCGGTAAAGTGCCCCGTTGCGGCTTCAAAAGCTTGCTTGCCTTCAATTCCTATAAATTGGATGTTGTGGGAATCCATAAGTCGGGCCGGAGATGTGGTTCACAGAAACAGCTTTGCTGCAAGCAGCGTCAGCTGTCAATCGTAATTATGTCGCTCTCTGTTTGTAAAACATATTTTTAACGTTTGTCATTTAGAGTGTACCGGTAATCGTGTTCCGACTGATGGCTCCAAAACGTTTTTAGACATAAAAAAATATATATAGTTCTGGATGCTTACTTCAGTAATAATCAAAAACAAAAACCACAATCAAAATCGAAACAGTTGCCTCTGATTTCGCTTTTCCGTCCCATCCCATTTCGGCCGCGTGCAATCCCATTGGGTGCTGGCTCTACCCTACTCAGCGATTTGTGGCTGGGAGATCATAATCAGCACTTCGTCGATTATGGTGTCCGATGACGCGATCTTGCCGGTTCGTTGTTTTGGGTGGTTGATGCTCGACATAATCCAAGGCTGTACACAGCTCGCTTGTATGCGGGAACGTATGGGTCGCTTTTGTAGTGTCCCACGCAAAGCGGCTCCACAAACATCACGCTGCAATGCAACGACGGCCGATCCGGACACTGCGACTCTGGACGCTTTTTTAGAGCCCTTTTCAGGAGGGTTGCGGATCCGCATGTCCCCAGACGTGGCTGAATCGCAACCATCCAACGGATCCTTCTCTCTGGCGTCCAGAGAGTTTTCTTCCACATGCGAATTTTTCGCGATGCTGGATTTCTACGTGTTGACGCGCCCGTGTGGCCGAGTCAACAGGCCACGTAAACTTTTGTAGTAAAAGCCGCCGACAGAGATGGGCTTGCTTGCCGTCACTCTTAGTCCCGGTTACCACGGGTGGCAACAGGACAATTCCATGACGACCTGCTTTCTTTCCAGGTGTCTCGCGAATCGTTTCTCTTTTGTCGAGTTGGTCTCTCCTCTCATCCTCAGTTGTCTGGCATTCGGCTTTTGCTTCTCAGTCGTCGATTCTGCCGAGGTCCAGCGCACGCCGACGGAACGTTTCCCCCTTGTCGACAGTGTGGGTTCTATAGAAAGCGCCATCGAGGTCGGTATAATTTGGTCGTCCATGCATCCGTTCTCAAGGTCGGTCCGTCTCATGCGTCACCTAAAAAGGTGAGCCATCTCCATGTGTGTATCTCTCTCTGTGTATCCATGGTGGCACGAATGATGTAAGCATGGCCCATGGCACAATCACAACTTCTTGTTCGTGTTGGACTACAAGAGCGAAACGGTGACCACCATCCTTAGCATTCACGCAGTGACGCTGGCAGTCGCCACACTTGTCCAGCTTTTTCTTTGGTCGGATTCCCAGCTCTCTGTATACACGGGACTTGACGAACGCACCAGCCATGGACACTGGGAACAATGTCGCTGGACATTGTGGTCGTCAGTGTGTACAGTACAATGTGGCTGCCAGCGTGGACGGAGGTACGTGACCAAGCAAAGATCCGAAAAAGCGAGTTCTTTCTGTGAAAATACAACAGGTAATTGCGGCAAAGCGGGCATCTTTCGGCAGTATCAAGACGGCCGGTGAAGGCATTCAGTCAGTTGGCATTTGGTTGAGGTGCGTCCACCTTGATGGGGGAAGCACTGATCCTCTTACACTCTGGGGGTTTACTAATTTTGTCCTTGCCTTAGGTACAGACACACTCCGTCGCACATACAGTACACGCACACCACGGCTTTTAGAGGCACCACTCAAAGCGGCTGCCGTCTCGTCCGGCGAGTGGTCGTCCAGCGGACCAAGATCCGGAGCAGGAAGGTCCACTGTGGAGCCACTGGATCGCGCCTTGGATGAGGACGACACGGACGCCAGCAGCCCGAGCAAGTAGTCGTTCTCCTGTTCGAGCTCGGCCACGCGCCGCTCAAGCCCGCGCACGTTCGCCAGCGACTTTTCACGGGACCGCGCGGCCGATTGGCGGTTCTTCATCTTGCGGTACTCTTCCCTGGAAATGTACACGGGCGCGGTGGAGGACGAGGACGATGACGCGTGGTGGCGCTTGCGAGTAAAGGACAAGAGTTGCGATTCGTCGGTCCCACGGTCTTCGGCCCTAGTGCAGGTGTCGCCATCGTGCGTCATGTGGAGACGGTAAGTTTCGCCGTCCCCACGCTCGCTGCGCAGTCGCTTGTGGGGCGGCGGACCGATCGTCGGCGGTCCTCCACTGCTGTACATGGACGATGGAGGCAGTCCATGCAGGTACGCTGCCGTCGGCGAGACCTTGCGGTAAAGGCCTCCAGCGTGGTGGAGGAAAGGGGACGACATTGATGCTTGTGGAGGCCCATAGTTGAGGTCGTACAGGAGCGTGGCGACTGGCATCGAAATGTCGACGAACGAGTCGGTGGCCGACGTGAAGGACGACGGAGACATCATGGCCGAAAACATGTTTTCCAGTCGTGGTAAGGAAAAGAAGGAGCTGGTCGCTGTGCGTAGCGCGTGGGGAATTTGGAAATGACTTTAGGAGCTTTTGGTGGAACCGCCGAATGCACCACAGCGTCAAGAGCCGAAAAGGCCGAGAGGACGCGGCGGTGAGGAAAACGATGCGGTGACGCAGCACAAATGCGGTGCGGTCTTTTGCGTCTGGTACGTAACGCACGCCGCAAGGAACCAGATGACAAGAGGAGAACAAAGCGGCCGCTGAGCCATGATATTCTAAATCAATGCAACCAGTTCCATGTGGGCTTTGCGGAGTGAGTAGTGCTACGGTACAAGGAGGTGTCGCGCCCCCTTGTGTGTGGCGATTTCCGGTCCCAAGTTCACGATTCAAATGGTCAAGGAGCCCGAAGAGAAGAACGTGTTTTGCAATCAAAGCGAGTCCTTTTCCTCCGAGCGGTAAGACTACCAGAGTTGGGAATGTGGGAGATGATGTAAGCATGAATGTGGAGATGATGTAAGCGGCTGTCCAGATTGGGAGGCGATGAAAGCGGCTTTCCAGATTGGATTCCGGCACGATTTGAGAGGCGGCAGGTCCATTCTGTACACTACGTGGCCTTTTAAATGTGAGGAGAAGCAAACAGAATCGACATTCTGAAGTTGGTATTCGCGACACGTCCCCCTGAAAACCAAGGGATCATTTCCACACGAGACTCCTATTGAGGGATAAATCAAGTTTTTCGAGTGGGTAACTCCAGCTCGGTGTTGGCAAAAGATTCTCCGTTCGCAGGGGGAACCAATCGATGGACTCCGCGATTGCTGCGGAGTGTGTGATAAAAATCTGAGATTTGGCGGTATCTGTATCTGGTGTCTGTTCTCGGAGAAACTCTTGCCACGACACGATCCACAGTGCAATCAATATATTCCCACGATCCTCGGGACGCGTGAACGCACTCGACGTCATTTGCATACTTATTCCCCATGTTTTTTGAGGATCAAGAAAGCGAGATGTCACCGTTTCAGGATCTTTTGTTGCCTTTCCAACTGAGTCGAACAGCCACGTTTTATGCAGCAATTGCAAACGGCGAAATACACTGCCTTCTGGCTTTTGACTGGACGGTGCAACAAAGAAAAAAAATGTGCAACTTCGAAACGAGGATGTGCGCTCCAACCATACCGGTACTGCAGCAATGACTTGATGTCGTAGTTGTCGTTGAATACACGGAGGACGTGGTGGCGGCTCGTGGGTGCTAAGTTCTTCCCGCAAGCAATACACTGTACGTTATTCAGGTCATGTCCTGTTCATCAGACGGCATCGCGATTGCCCAGGATGCTTGTATCTCCAGTTGAGTACTGTACACGACTGGCTCGCGAGAGTCTACGTACCGTCAGAAGAGAAGTCGGATTCAGTGTTAGTCACGTGAGACTGGGCCAGTCAAGTCAGTGCGCTGCTGGCTGATTCCGCCGCAGCGGCTGCCGCGCGGCGACTCTTACAGGACGCGAATGCCATGCATCTTCTCCGATACAAGCGCCAAGCAAGATCGCGGACCGAGGCGAATGCATTGTCTCGCGATCAAAGAGCTCACACAAAGGTCGTCGCTAACGCAGCACAACGATCCCTTTCAGCACGAGCGTCTTGGATTTGCAAGTTGCAGTCCACAGTGGACGAACAAGGGTCGCCCATCGTACGAAGAAAAGGGTTTGTACTCATCATCCCTACAATATCGACTCATCCTTACGAACATGTGAGGAAGGGCGCGGCGCGTCTTTCTTAAGCAAGCCGTGGACGCGTGAGACGCCGCCAACCAACTTCAACGGTGAAATATCCACTGCGATTTCCCGCTTTCCCCCACGAGCGAGTCCGGACGGCTTCGTCACTTGGGGGGAGAGTGAAAAGACTCAAATTATTAGGCTAGAACGAGACGTGGCGTATCAGCAGTTACAGTGTCTTGGTCCAGGAGAGGATCAAGTGTTGAGTATGCGTGGCGACCCATCCACTCGGACGCATCAATGACGGAAGCATCGCAATGATGATTGCCACCGGCGCTTTCTTTCTTCACGTCAAACACGGCGTGCAGCACTGGAATCATGAATGGTGGCGCTTCTCTGTGTCCTACTCTGCCGTTAGATATCAGGGTGCAGAGTCCATCGCGTGCTAAGGTTTCCACTGCAGTGAGTAGCACCATCACTGCCGCTGGCCACGTGGGGTGGTCGCCTCGCCCACTAACAAGGCGCCTCCTTAATTCCTCTTTGACGTGACGCGGCCTTGAAGTAGTATCCAGTAGATTCGCATGTGATTCCCTCTCTCTCTTTTCTCTCTTACTTTCCAATCGCCTTGTGTGATACGTCTCTCTCCTTACCGGTATTACAAATCGATCGGCACGCGGTCAGCAATGTCGTGGATCTGCGAATGAATCTGCTCGGGCACTTGGTCGTACGCACGCGCAGCAATACGCAGCACGTCCTTGATCAGCTCGTGGTTGCCCATAATGTCGACGTGGTCGGCAGTCGCGGGGCCGCCGCGCGGATCAAACAGAATCGACACGGGGTCGTGCTGGTACTCGCGCACGCGCACGTGGACGCCGCCCGGATTATACTTCATGCTGCGCCATGCACGCGCACACATGTATCCGAGCGACACGAGCGGCACCGTGCCGTCGCCGTCTGTGTACCGAATACCGGCCTTGATCCACGGCAAGTCGTCATACTCGGTGTGTAAAACATAAGGCACCGTCGGCTCGCCAGTCGCGAGCGGCACATCGTCCTCGGGGTACGGATTCGCCTTGTACACGTACCCGCGTTCCACGGGCTTGCCGACGCCGTACATGCAGAAGATCTTGAGATGCGGTGCCCGCGGCAGCGTCGAGGCCAGTGGGTTCGTCCAGTACTTGGGGGCATCAAACAGCGGCAGTGACGGATCCTCGCGCGGTTGTGCCACGTCGAGCCACTGGCGGAACCGTTCGAGATCTGGATCCAGTGCACCCAGCAGGTCATGCACGCCCGCGACCGTGAGGTTGGCGTGCGTACTATTGGAGAATTGTACCGTCAGTCCGCTCGAGCCGTGGGCCGCTAAGTGCGTGGGAATCTGCGCCGCGTCAAAACTCTTTTCCGTGCCGTCCTCGAGCTCCTCGGGCTTGGCAAACCGCGACGCAATATCGTCGGGCGCCTGCTCGGTCGTGCCCCAAATGGCTTCGCCTCCAATGGGCAGCATCGTAAACACACTGGGCCACGAGCGTGCCAACGCTGCACGCGCTGGCGGCCCGAAAAAGAATTCCAGAAACCGACTCAGTCCACCCAACTCGGCCGTGTCCTTCATCTCGCCCGAGAGCAGCGCACTGATCGACTTGGTCGTGCCCAGCGTCGGCCCCGCAATGTTCACGAACGCGTCAATGTGGTCGTCGACCCATCGCGGACCGGCCTTGCCGCCCATGTCGCTTTCGACCCACTTGATAAAGTAGAGAAACACTTGGGTCGCGTACGAATGCGCGACCACGACGACCTTGCGGCCGCCGCTCGCGTCTTTGGCCATTTCGCACATGTGCTTGAGACGCGTAAAGTAGTGGTCGCGCACTTCCATGAGCGACGGCGCGAGCCGCCAGTCGTACGGTGCCATGTACATGGTCGTCGTGTCGTACCCAATGTCGGCCAAATTTTCAATGATCTTGCCCCAGACCCAAAAGCCGCCAATCACATAGTCGGCGGCTTCGAGCCCGGACGCTGCGCGCAGCTTGATACCGTCGGGGTCGAGCCCCGTCGAGCGGTTCAGCATGACGTGCTCGAGCCAGCACTTTTGGTTCAGCATGAATTGCTGCAGCATGCGCGTCGTGCCCCACATGCGCTGGCGAAAGTAGGCGCGGCTGCACTCACTACCCTTCCAGATCTCGAGCCCCGTGGACGTGAACCCTGGTAACATAATGACGGGCGAGTACGACGTGACATTCTCGGCGTGGAGTTCCAGCCCAGGGCGGTCGGTCGCGCTTGAAAGCAGCGGGCGGTAGTCAAACGACGCGAGCAGGTCGTCGCTCACGTGCTTGTCCCACTCAAGCTTGAACTTGTCGCGCAAAATCTTCATGGATTCGGCGGGCAATTGGATCATGTCGTTCATCGAGTGCGTGTCATTGACGTAGACGTTCAGCAGTGCAAAGCCCGCAATGCCCAGCAGCACGCCGGCCAAGACCGAGTACCGGCGACGCGAGAGCACGTGGTCGGTGGCCTTGACGTGCCAGCTCGCCGAGCGTTCGAGCGTCGGCCTGGCAATGTTATCGTCTGTGGGTGGCGGCGCGGCGGCACGGCCCTTGCCGGGGCGCTGACGCAGCGAGGCTTCCGACATGTTTTCTCTCTCTCTCTCTCTGTCCGAGGATCGTTATCCTCTTGTGGTGTGGGATGCAGGCAACTGACGACGGCGAATGAAGATGTTCTTCTTGATTGTGTGTGGCTGCGTGACGTGAGGCGTTGATCATCAAAAGGATGCAGCGCGTGTCACAAAAAATCAGGTGGGATGGTGTGGTGAGACTGTTGTTTTCGAAGATACTCACTATAGTGATAGAGCGCTCTGATGAGGTGGACACGGTATTTCATTTTGGATACGTTCGCACTCATCAAATTAGAGTATCGACGAACTTAACGAGATGGCTTCATGGAAAAAACGTGGGGCTCACAATGGACTCCATTATGGAGATCGCTAGAGGAGAAAACAATGAAAGGTGAATGAGGATGGATGGCTACAATAATCATCTATTACTTCAAAAAATATCGGCGTGGGGATGAAAACAAGAAGCCGCCCAAAAGTACCAAAAGTGGGTGTATGGAGACCGCCACTTCTAGGAGGAGAGCTCGAGGTGCTGGCTGTGGATGCAATGGGATCCAGTCTCCCAGTACCACAATCGATCTCGCGTTTGCTGGATAGACGCACCCATCCATCAAACTTCCCCCCCCCAGTCGCCATCGCTGACGCCGACGCTTCGAAAAGATTTGGACGGATCTTCTTACATCATACCGCCCATACCGCCCATGCCACCCATGCCGCCCATGCCAGCCATCGGGTTCGCGCCAGCCTCCTCCGGGAGGTCGGCGATGAGCGCCTCGGCCGTCATCATGAGCGACGCCACGCTCGAGGCGTCGACAAGACCCGTGCGCACGACCTTGGTCGGGTCAATGATACCTTCCTCGACCATATCGACAAACTTGCCCGTCTGCGCGTTGAAACCGGCAAAACGCGAGTCACTCTCAAGGAGCTTGCCCACGACCACGGCGCCTTCCTCGCCAGCGTTCTTGGCGATTTGCGTGACCGGCGCACGGCACGCACGTTCAATGATCTGGACGCCAACCTTCTGGTCGAGGTTCGCAACCTTGTCGTAGAGCGACGGCAGCGAGCGCGACGCCCAGAGAAGCGCCGAGCCACCGCCCGGAACAATACCCTCGGCGACTGCGGCCCGCGTGGCGTTGAGCGCATCAACGACGCGGTCCTTCTTCTCTCCGACTTCGACTTCGCTGGCGCCACCCACCTTAATGACCGCGACACCGCCGCTGAGCTTGGCGAGACGCTCCTGGAGCTTCTCCTTCTCGTAGTCCGACGTGGTCGACTCGATCGTGTCGCGCAGCAGGCTGCAACGCTCCTCGACGACATCGGGCAGACCGGCACCGTCCAGAATGAGCGTGTCGTCCTTGGTCACGCTGACACGCTTGGCGGTACCGAGCATCTCGGCGGTCGTGGTCTCGAGACGGTGGCCCAGGTCCTCCGACACGACGGTCGCGCCTGTGAGCACGGCCATGTCCTGGATGCTGGCCTTGCGGTTGTCGCCAAAGCCTGGCGCCTTGACGGCACAGACCTTGACGCCACCACGAATCTTGTTGATCACTAGCGCAGCGAGTGCCTCGCTCTCAACGTCCTCGGCAATGATCAGCAGCGGGCGCTGCGTCTTGACGACCTGCTCGAGCACGGGGATGATCGACTGCAGCGACGACACCTTCTTCTCGACCAGCAAGATGAACGGGTTCTCCATCTCGCACGTCTGGGTCTTGTTGTCCGTGACAAAGTACGGCGAGATGAAGCCGCGGTCAAACTTCATACCTTCGACAACTTCGAGCTCGTTAAAGAGCGTCTTGCCGTCCTGGACAGTGATCACACCTTCCTTGCCGACACGCTCCATGGCGTCCGAGATGAGGTCACCAATCTCCTTCTCGCTGTTGGCCGAGATCGTCGCGACCTGCGCGACCTTTTGCTTGTCGTCAATGTCCTGCGACAGCTTGGCGAGCTCGTCAATGACGTGGTCCACAGCCATTTGAATGCCGCGACGCAGGTCGGTCGGGTTCATACCAGCGGCCACCGACTTGCAGCCCTCGCTAAAGATGGCGCGCGTGAGCACCGTGGCCGTGGTCGTGCCGTCGCCGGCCGCGTCGTTCGTGTTGTTCGCGACCTGGCGCAGCAGCTGCGCGCCCATGTTCTCAAACTTGTCCTTGAACTCAATGTTCTTGGCGACCGTGACCCCATCCTTGGTGATCTTGGGCGCGCCATATGCCTGGTCAATGACAACGTTGCGGCCCTTCGGGCCCATCGTGACTTGCACGGCGTTGGCGAGCTGGTCGGCGCCCTTGAGCATGGCCGCACGGCCCTCGACACCGAAGCGAATGTCCTTGCCCGAGGCAAAGAAGCGCTTGCCGCCGAGGCGCAGCGCCTGCTGCGTGGACGCCTTCTTGAGAGCAACAGCCAACGTCGGGTTCATTCTGTGTGGCGGGTGGTGGGGAGAGAGAGAGAGAAGCTTGGGAAGATCCGGCCGAGTTCGGAAATGCCGTCACCACCACCACAGGAAAAGCTCACGGTTGACGGACGCGACAAGGCAGAGACCATCACTCTGGACTTTGGATTACTGGCCAGGACACAATAGTTGAAGACCAAGGTAATTTTCAAATGTTTTTTTGAATGGCGATTTGTATGGAATGCGTAAACTACGCTCGATTCTAGAATTTCGAAGGCTAAGTTCAACTGTGGGTTTCGAGTTTAGTGACACTCCAAAAAGTGATTGCGCAGCATTCTCCTGCTCTTCAATTAGTCAAAGTAAGCTAAAGCGAGGGAGCCGACCTGAGTGATGGAAGATTCGACGGCAAGCAGAACACCATCGTCGCCTGAACAAATGGTGGGCGAACCAGGTCGGACGATCAATTGGATCTAATGCCAGTGGCGGCCACTAAATTTATACCACACGCAGAGCGTAGAGTTGGGTGGCCCAGCAACAGTCATACGGTGTGCGCCTGATGCGACGCGAAGCTTTACTGTGTGTACTGTTGTCACCCTCGAGCGGCAGCGTTGTTGGACGACCAAATGCTACACAAGCCTAAGTACGGTATCCCATTTGCAGTAAGTCCGGTTTGCAGGCAGTCGTAAATAGTGTTTTAGCGTAAATACTGTTTTCTTCGTAAAAACACTACTTCACCCCACCGACCATCACTCCCTTTCCAAATCTTTTGTTCTGTCTTTTGCGGTGGGGGCCCCCATGTATGAGGGGAAGAAAGCAACATCCGAACGTGGGACCAAAATCCGATAAAGGAAAACAGAGGGGGAAGCGCGACGGCCCCTTAGCTCTGTCTCGACGCGACGCGCGAACGCACCAAACTCGCCACCGACTCCATCCCCCTGATCTCCTGCTACGCGCGCACCTCCTACTCTCTCTCTCTCTCTGTCATTGGGCGCGTCGCAGCATCAAACCCTGTGCGGTCGTGCCACGTTGCAAGTAGAACGGATCCGCCATGTTCAATCGCTTTTGGAAGAACAAGGACGACGGCTCGTCCAAGTCTGGCCCGCCGGGCCATCGAGGCTCGCAGCCAGGCGGAGACGCCGCTGGAGGCGGCGCTGCGCCGGCCGAGCCGCTCGGCGGCGGCTTCTTCAATTTGCCGCCGACCGTCGGAAAGGGACCGACCACGTACGGCGCGCCGTCTGCTGGCGGATCTCAACCAGGTAGTGGCGCGCCAAGCCAGTATGGAGGATCTCAACCGGGCGGTGGTGCGCCAAGCCAGTATGGAGGATCTCAACCGGGCGGTGGTGCCCCGAGCCAGTATGGACGCGCGAGCGGCGCCCACCATAGCGTGCCATCGTACGGCGCGCCGCAACCGCCGGCACCGCATTACGGTCAACCACAGCCCCCGTCGTACGGAAACCACGCACCGCCTGCGCCTGCGAGTGGAGGAGGAGGAGGAGGAGGCGGCGGTAGCATGTTTGGCGGCATGTCGTTGAAGGCCCCAGCGGCAGTGTCCTCCGGTTACGGCGGCGCCCCGCAATCGCTTAAGCCGTCGCCAGTCAAGTACGGAGGATACGGTGGTCCTCACCACGATGCGGCGCCTCCGAATCCGACCGCTGCGCCTGCATCGGGCGTGAGTCTTTTCAGTGGTTTGGACTTTGCTCCTGGTGGGGTAAGTGCGGCTCCTGCTGCTGCGCCGTACGGCCATGAGGACGAGATCTTGCGACCAGTACCCGAGCGCAAAAAGTCGATTGGCCGCGCTAGTACGTTTAGCTCGTCTGGTGGTGCAGAATCGTCGAGCGCCGGTCAGCGCCAAAGCGTTGGGTCGATCACTCGGCCGGGTGTGAACAAAGGCGGCGTCAAGAAGAAGAAGACCAAGTCGTTCCGCCCGGGCTTTGGCCGGAAACTCTCGGACGAATCGATTGCAGCACTTCAGCGCGGGGATTTGAATCCCGAAGACGTCATGCAACAGCAACCCGTTGAAGAAAGTGCATCAAACGCACCACCGCGAATGGCAACGAACCCGACCGACCTTGCGCATTTGCTTCCACCCGTAAAAGGTGGATCTGTTCTGGCTGGCCTCACAGTTCATGACGGTGGATCGACAGCCTCATCGTCGGGGGGTAGTGTTCTTGCTGGGCTCACTGTGCACGGAGGAAGCTCGCCGCGTGGATCAAGCAAGAGCAACGCTTCGGATGGGGGAGGCCTGCTCGCTGGCCTCAACGTTCACCGCAAGCCAAGTGTGGACGAGCAGTCGGACGCATCGACCTCTGTTGTGCTCCCATCATCTGGTGAGAAGCCCACTTCCAAGAAGAAGAGTCCTCCACAAGAGCCAGAAAAACCCGCAGCACCACCAACGCCGGAAGAGAAGATGATCAACACTCTTCGAGACTTCCATGCCAGCGCTTTAAGCTTCCGCAATAGTTCGCTCAAGCAAAACGAGGAAGAAAACAAGATTCTTGAGCGCAAGGTCCAGCTCGCGAAGCAATTGACCCAATACGAGATCGACCTCCGCACTATTGAGGCGCAGCAGCAGCAAGCGGTTGAAGTGGAAGATTTCGAAAAGGCCGACACTTTGAACAGCACTATCAACAGTGTTCGCCACTGTATCACACTCAGCGAGAGCGATGTACGCAAGGTCGACAGCGAGTTGGTTGCTTTTGTCAAGGCGAAGGAGAAGGCGTTCATCAACCAGCTGAAGAGCACCCGTGGCACATTGAAGGAGCTGGAGAAGTTTCGCGACGATCAAGACGCCGAACGTAGTGCTCTGCGGGACGAACTGCAAAAGTACAAAGTCGAACAAACGGAGCACCTTCAGTTTGAGGCTGATCGTATCGAAACGGAGTTGCATCATGTTTCGTCCAACATGGATCACTTGAAGTCGGAAAAGGAGGAGATTGAATCGACGATCGAAGAGCAGTGCAGGGCGGACGTCTCTCTCCGGGAGGAGTTGCTGGTGGAGAAAGCGGGGGTCCAGGAAGAGATTCTCGAACTCGAGCGTCAATTGCGAATCAAGGTCGAGCAGATGCGTGGTATCCAGGCATCAATCGATAAAGCTGAGAGTGATATTGATGCTGTCCGGAGTCGATACTCTCGCCAGCTGAAGCGAATTGCTGATCGCAAGGATGGTCTCTCGAAAACCAAGGCCGAGGTTGAAACCGATTCCGATCAGCTCAAGGCGGAAAAGAAAATTTTCGGCGAGACAATCCAAGATTACGGAGTCCGCATTGCGGCTTTCGGGAAGCGAATGAAGGCAGTCAAGAAGGAGATGCGCGCCGCCATGCTACTCGCGACGGTGTTGGAAGTACAAGAGACTCGACGAGAGCAAGCTACGGTTCGGAGAAAGCAGCAGACGGCTGAGCTGTCGGCTTTGGCTGATTCTGTTGCTATCGCTGAGCAAAGTTTTGAGCTGCTTCGCAAGCAACGCGAAGATCTTGAGAAGTCACTCACCGTTCACCACAATGCCATTTCATCAGCCCAGGCAATGATTCCCCAGCTTGAGCAAGAGAAGAAAACTGCGGCGGCTCAGCGGAATTTCAAGGAAGCTGCTCGTATCTCGAAGGATATCAAGGCGTTGGAAAAGGATCAATCTACAGCCGAAGAAATGGTCGAAGTTGTCGAAATGGAGCTGCAGGATCTCAAGGAACGGATCGAAAAGAGAGATGCTGAGTGGAAAGAAAAGAAGGAAGAGCTAAAGACAGTCGAGAAGCAACTGGATCTAAACACTCTTCACGAACTGTGGAAGGAAGCCAAGGGATTGCGCCAGTCTCTGCGGAAGTTCGAGAAGGTGACAAGTGAAGGCGTCGCTGCTGCTGATGGAATTGACTTCCGATCGTCTGCTCTGCTGTTGGTGCAATCTGAGTACGATGCCTGCATTGCCCAAGCCGAGGCTTTGGAATCGAAGTACGAGGTGACTGACCCGACAGCTGAAGAGGAAGACGATGACGGGGAGGAAGAAGAAGACGACGACGAGAGTGCTGATGAAGAGCTAGATGGACAGTTCGCGGCATCCGCGGGTTTGGCGAACTCTGATCGATCGCCCGGTGGCAATGGTCCAGAACACGACAATGGCGTTGGGCACACAAGCGATGCGCCGGTGACTCTTGAAAAAATTGCCGAGAAAGTGATCGAGTTGGAGAGTCTGATCGAACAGGCCACGGAGAACGAGGAATATGAGCGCGCAGCAAAGCTTGATCAGCAATTGAGCATGCTGCGTCAGCGTGAAGCGTCTTTAAAAGCTGCTGTAAGATCGTCGACTGATACCGTTGCCGGAAATGCAAATGCGGTCCAAGACAATGGAAATGACGAGTATGAGGAAACTGGCAGTGGCGATGAGGAAGATGAAGATGGCAACAGCGCTGAAGAACTCGAAGAGGAATTGCGCATGGTTCGTACTCGCATCAAAATGCTCGAGGTTGACATTGAGCGCGACACGGAGAATGAAGACTACGAAGCCGCGGCTGAGCTTGAAGAAGAGTTGCAACAACTCCGTGAAGACGAAGCCGATATTGTGCAACTGCTTGCGGATAGCCACCGCCAAACGAACGGCAAGGAGCATATCGATGCTGCGGGTGCCGTGCAAGCCGAAGGTGCGAATATGTTTGCTGGTTTGGAAACAAGCGTCACCTCGTCCGAGGTCCCACCCCAAGTCATCGCGCAATCCAGCATGTTTGCCGGCTTGCAGGTGACCTCTGCGGAGATGAATGCGGAAGAAGAGACAGTCGGCCAGCCGGTTGCCAGTGAGAACGGGGAAAAGAGTTCATCGTCATTATCTGCACAGGAGACACCAGTCTCACCACGTCGAGTATCCATCGGCTCTGGCCCCAATTCACCACGACGCATGTCATCTGGTGGCATGTTCTCGGGCCTCCAGGTGAGCTCTGAACCTGTTGACTCTCAGTCAGTGGAGCAGGCTACGAGCGAAAATCTTCCAATGTTTGAAGGCCTTCAACTGGGATTTTCAAGCGCAGCCTCTGCGAAACAGAGCATGATTACCTCGGAAGTATCAGTGTTCGAAGGTCTTCAACTGGGTTCAAGCCAAGGAGGTGCAACCAAGGACACTTCCATCTCGGGGCAATTGTTTGGAGGTTTGACAGTGATTGCCAAGAACGACGAGACGGTGAGCAGTGGTGATGGTGTGATTGTTAACGCCGACGAGATTACGGATGCAGAGAAGGCGTCTTACGAGGAGGAGCAAGTGGGAGAAACGACAGAAGAACTCACAGTGGATGTTGCGACGGCGACTACGGTCGTGAGCTCAGCTACGCTCGATATGTTTGGTGGCCTCTCGCTCGCGTCAGCTGCGGTTGCCACTGAGTCGACCACGGATCTATCGGATGCGAGCCCCGCACCATTGGCTGATACGCTGTCTTCTTCACTCAACATGTTTGGTGGCCTCTCGCTCGCGTCAGCTGCGGTTGTCACTGAGTCGACCACGAATTCATCGGATGCGAGCCACGCACCGGCAGCTGATTCGGTGCCTTCTTCACTCGGCATGTTTGGTGGCCTCTCGTTGGCATCGACTGCAGTTTCTACCGACTTGACCGCGGAGAAAGCGGCTGAAGTCGAAGTACCTGCTTCTCCTGTCGACATGTTTGGAGGTTTGGCCCTTGCCCCCGCTGCGAGCGCCTCCACTGATGCACAAAGTGCGGAATAGAAGAACGGAGGCGGCGACAAGGACGGCTATGAGCAGATCCGTTCCTTTGCGGAATGCAGAACCGTCATTTGCTGACGATTTGACCGACGTCAAGATTTCCGTGCGAAGTCGCCTCAAGATCCTCGCGTTGCGCGTGTACTGGTAGGGGAAGTATTTGGCCAAAATGAATCTCTATGTTTTGAATACAGACTATGAATCAGCCCTACTCTTCAAGATGCGTCAGCTCAATGGGTACGACTGCGATGGATGTGTCGGCACTTGTTTCTTAGGTGTACATGACTCGCTTGGGACTTGGCCCGCCACCTTGTTTCCCGTCGACATTGACCGACAGCAGTGGCTGCTTTTGCGGCGGGACGCTCAGCCCCACGGGCGTCTCCAGTGTGAGTGGGAAGCCTTGGGTCAAGATGCGGCTCGCCCGTGGAGACAGCAGGCGCTGCTGCGACCGACGCAGCAGGCGGTGGTACACCACACCGCCAAGCAACGCCAGAATGTTGAGCGTCATGCTCAGCCGTGATTTCGTAAACTCGTTGATGACGACAAACGAGCCAATGCAGAACGGCGCCGCCATGAGCGCCATGAGCCCCCTGTCCGAGAGGTTGACCTTGTAGGGTCGTTCGAGGTGTGGATCCGTGAACCGCAAGCGCACGACCGCGCTGAGCTCGGTCACGCACGCGAGCGCCGAGAGAAAATTGTCGACGCCCAGAATCACGTTGAAATCGAACAGCGCCATGAACGATATGATGCCGTACGAGAGCAAGATGGAGCGGCGCGGTACGCCCGTATCGGCGGATCGGCCAATGAAATAGGCGGGTGCGAGTCCAAGATCCGCCATGCCAGCAAGCATAAAGCCGTTCTTGGTGAGCTTGGCAATGTACACGCCCATGTTGCCCAGCACAGCACATACGAGAAACCACGAGCGCAACAGCGGACCCGAGATCTTTTCGGCGATAAGCGGGTAAAACCCGTCCGCCCAGGTCTCGTACGGCGGCTTGTTGACGCCCGAGACGGCGAAAAACGGCAGCGAGTAGGTCAGCGCGACGAGCACAACCGTGAGCGTCATGGCACGCGGGTAGGTTTTCTGTGGGTCGTCAATCTCGCTCGCGTAGGCGCCGGCCGCGTCAAAGCCGCTGTAGCTCCAGTAGAGCACGCTGAGCAGTTGGCTCCACTGCGGCTCTGGCCGCACAATGAACCAATTGTCCGGGTTGATTTGCGGCAGCGCATAGTAGGCGAGCACGAAAAACGGCAAAATCATGGCGACACCGAGCACGAGCAGAAAGCGGCCGACAGCGTCAATGCTGTGGATCGTTGGCAGCATAAACAGCGTGGCCGCTGCGAGCCGAATGGAATACATCCACCACGGGACCACAATCGACTTGAGCGCAGCGGCCTCGGATCCGAGTAGCGCCGCGACGACCGAGTCGACCATGAGACACGGATAGATGGCATTGTCAATGACGCCGCCGACCCACGACCAGTAGCCGATGT
The DNA here is from genome assembly GCA_023334575.1 of Pythium volutum. Classification (NCBI taxonomy): domain Eukaryota; phylum Oomycota; class Peronosporomycetes; order Pythiales; family Pythiaceae; genus Pythium; species Pythium volutum. The sequence continues at coordinate 16,524 of JAADVC010000624.1, forward strand.
GGAAGCCCATGGGTCGTCCAAAGGCCTTGCCCACCCACGTGCAAAAGCTCGAGTCGGTCGGGAACGCGCTAAAGAGTTCGGCAAACGACAGCGCGAGCGGTAAACACCACAGAAACGGAAAGACGATGGTCGCGAGAATGCCCACGAATGGTCCACACGACGCCACGATAGGCTCGGACCCCCACGGACCGCCGCTCACGTTGAAGTAGGTGATGAGCGCGACGCTCAGCACACCCATACGCTTCTTGACCATAATGGATCGCCGTCCAGAGTGCTTCGATCAAATCCGGTGTCGGCTTGCTTCGTCCAGAGTGTTCCAGTAAGATCCGGGGTCGCCCAAAAGTGTTCCAGTCCGATCCGGTTTCGTCTTGTGTCGTCCAGAGTGCTTCAGTCCGATCCAACGCCGCGCTGCGTGGACCAAAGATAACCAATCCCCGTTACGGGGTGCCACCGATCCAGATCGCGAGTTGCCCGGAAGCGCAACGGACTAACGGTATGGTCTGGATGGAGAGCGATCGGCGATCGGTGTTGGTTCCTTTCAGTCCAAAGCGATGCCGAGAGGCGCGCGAGATACGGAGCGTTCCGCTGCTATACGCGTTGGTAGAAAGCTGGAGGTCCGCTCACGAGAGTGGTGTTTGGGTTGCGCGGCGTGGATGTAGTCTGCCCCGAGAAGAAGAAACAGGAGGAAGGAGACGAACAGCGGCTCCTTCACCACGCTTTGCTACTTGCTTCCGTTTCACTTTTCTCACTTGAAGGCTCATTTCGAATCAGACTCTGCTCCGTGGACCACACACTAAGATTTCTGATTCTAGGAGACAATTCTCGAAATGACGTTCCCAGTTCCAGTTTAGCATTGTATTCTGGAAGTTTGGCCTTGTTTGGCTGGTTTTTGTACCCATCATTTTGAGGCAGCAAATAGTTTTGAACACCACTACATATTACTATTGCGATCACCAACTATTTTTCAACCCTGATCTAAACCCTCTATTCGGTATTGACCTCGGTTTTATATACAGCAAACATGGGTTACCAACTCTAAATTAGGTGGTTACGCTCTGATTTACAATTCCGGTGGCAAAATTGGGCGGTTATCGCAATAGTAGTGGCAGTGTCCGAGACGTCAGCGGGTCCGTCATGGAAATCGCCCTCCATTCGCCCGCGCACCTGAGATGAGATGCATTTCCCGCGTGTACTACGGTAGTGTTGCTGTATCAACTGACTACTCGAGTCGCGCGGTCGCGCCTTTTGCCCACACCACCAATCGTGGCTGATTTTGGCGGCCGTTTGCTGCAGCA
>JAADVC010000625.1:0-17794 GCA_023334575.1 Pythium volutum
AGACTTCTCAATTTCATTCAGACGCACAGCGTGAATCTTTAGACACGACTGCAAGCAAATTGGCCAAGACGACGCCAGCTAAATCGTCGACACAAAATCTAGCAATCAAGGGATGCTGTTTGTCCGTCGTCAGCATCGTCAAGACGATAGATGACCCAGGCGGATAGTGCTCGGGACCATGGGCCAAACAAAGTCTCGGCACCCAGACTTCTTTGATAAGAATACTTAACTGCTATGTATATCTGGTTGCAAAGTACCTCCCAGATTTTGCAGGTATTATCACAGTGTCTGTGCGTGGAGCGAGTCTCCTTGCCGTCGCTACTGTACCCATAGACATTCTCGTGCCACTGCCACCCTGCACACCAATAAAAAATTGGTGTCCCTCGTGACACTCCCACTCGTGAAAGCCGATGGTGCTTGTGCCACAACTGCCATCCTGCGCACCTCCCACATCCGATAACTCAGGGGATCTGCATCGGGTTTGAAAGGTCCGAGGATTCCCTCCAATGGGTTCGAGACGCTAACCCACAGCCATTTGCCAATTCGCTCCATGGCACGCATGAGCTCTCCGGTCGGTAGTACGTGGCAGCATTTGCTGCACCGCTTGCATCAGAGCCTGCCGAGTATCATCACGTGCGACTTTGACGACGCGTCAGACACTCTCTTTGAGCGCTGCACGAGCGTGTCGCTCTTCTTCTCCGAGGCGGCGCCAGACGAGACGGAGGCCACACGCCTGGGTACACACGCAATGCCCTCGAGCTGCTCACGCTCGCATGGCTCATCGATCCGGTCGCGTGGACCGAGTTGCTCACGCAGCTCGGACTAACCGACTTTGGTCGCCCAATTCGCCAACACGAGCCGTCCGTGTATTTGCTCCAGTTTGCACAGCAAGACAGCGCCGCGTACATTGACTGCGTCATGGACTTGCTGCTGGATGACCATGGACATGACGACGCGTTCGAAGCCGTACAGAACGACCTGCTTGCGTTGGTTACGAGTGGCGACGCGGTCCGCGCCGAGTGGGCGGCATTGCAAATCCCCGTGCGGCTCGTTTGTGGTGATGTGAACGCGCCGCGGATCCCGAGCGATACGCTCGCGCACTCGATACATCAGTCGCGAAATCCACACGTGCGGTTCACGCTCGTGGGCGTTGACGTGCTCAAGTACCGCAGTCACATTCGACCGGATTCCATGCAAGACGTCCACGAACTTGTCGCCCATAACGTCCCACTAAACGACGTGGTGTTTGCTGCGTTTGCGAGCCGAGACGACGTCGCGCGCCGCGAGATCCCCAATTCCTCGATGACTTGTTGGGCCCACGAGGCGCTACACAATTGGACTGTCGCCAAATGGGCCACCATAACACGAGCGAGGCCTTTTTCTCGGCGCTTGTGGGTGCGACGGCGTCCGCACCGCGGCCGCGCTCGCTCAAACTGGCGGGTTGTGCACCGGGCGACGTGCGCGCCCAGCGGCTCTGCAGTCTTCTCTGGATATTGTACGGAGTCTTCAGCCAGGACGCGCACCACGCGATCCGCAGCGTCACACTGTCGGCTTTTGATGGCGCGCGCGCGTCCGAGCTCGACTGGGTCGCCGAGCGACTGCGAGCGCATGGCGCGCCACGCGCCAAGTTACTGATTGACGACGTCTTGGACGGTTTTGTCGCGGCCGAAGACCGACCCACGACGCGTGGGTACGCGTCCCACGTGGTTATCCAGTCCGCGTCGAGTTGCGCGACGACTGGCGCGACCACGCGCTTCGCTTTGACGACCAGGACAGGACGTTTCGCGTCCTGCGAGACGATCCAACGTGGTCGTTTCTCGAGATCCTCGTGCCGGCGTACGGACGATGCTGGGTCGAACGGGGCGACAGTATCGTCGTCGATCAGCAGCCGCTCACGGCGTGGCAACTGAACCGCCACTCGATCCGCTTTATGGATTTTGGGCTCTTGAATGTGGATCGCGACGAAATGCAGTGTGTGCAGGCATGGCTCGCACTGGTCGGTGCGCCGCTGGTTTTCACGGGAGAATGCTGAACCCGAAGGTCTCACTTACCAGATGCTCGCGTCGATCGTGCAGAGCTGTCCCAATCTCGGGTGCCTCTCTCTACTCAGTGTGCCGTGCACGAGTCTCGACGCAGTGGTCGATTTGTACGAGAACGAGTCCTGCCACGTGCGAACGCTCCACCTCGGGGCACATGCGTTTGTCGACCGGTCTCAGCTCATCGGTTTCTTGGACGCGCTCGGCGATCCCGCATTGGCCATCACGCAGACGCTCCAGGAGTTGGCGGTCGATCTCTCCGAGTTTGCCACGGCTGCGAATGGCACCGAGAACCCAGACCAAGCCCACGACGTCGCACTTGCCTTGCTGCGTCTGCTGGACGCCAACCACGTCCTCGCGGTGGTCCACGTCGTGATCGCAAACGATCAGTTTGATCGCTTTGGAGCCCGCGGACCGACGCATTGCGCGCCAAAAGGCGCCGCTGTCTATGCGTGCCAAGTGCGCGTTTTTGGGCGTGGTCCACTACGTGACGACGGTCGACAAGTCCATGTTTGCGCGCGTCTTTGCGTTTGCCGCCGAGTGTGAGACCTGCACGGTCACTGTGAGTCGCCACCCGACGCCGCGGTTCTAATACGGGACATCAAAGGCCGAGAAGATCGCAGCGCTTCTCGGTCGATAACATAGCAAACAGCTACATACCGTCTACAAGCTGTCGTGTAGTGGATCGGTACGAGACGCAGTGGATCCCGATAATGACGAGCCACCAAGAGCTCCAATGTGTCGGGTCTATCTTTACCTGTCTACTAAACCGTATTTGAGGAACTGCTCAGGCAATCACGCTTCGTCGCTTTGGTCGGACCCGGCAAGAGTTCATACTAATTACGCTCCCGTAAAATGAAGTTTGCTCGCAAGCCGCTCGTACTCACGGATCTTGCGCGCGAGCGGCCGGCGATACGTGATGACGATGCGTCTTTTCCTACGACACTGACGTCACCACGTGCAAAGCGAATCAAGAAAACAAAAGCCAACACGGCCGCACGCATCAACCAAATCGTCGTGCGTGCGGCCCCAACGGGTCTGTATGCCGTCGAGGATCCGCCCCGTGAATATACGACGGCGCGGCCGCCAGTGGATCTCCACGACCGGTTGCAACGCAGCCAGACGGCGCCTACTAGACTCCACCCGCCGCGCACGCGCACGCTCGAACCGCTCGTGCGACCAGCACGACTACGTATGGAGAACGGTCGAATCACCGTGCAAACCATGGCCGCTCGCCATAAAGTCGAGCACGAGGACGAGGACGCAACGGCTCCAGTACTGACGCGCAGCAATGAGAAGCGACTGTATGGCGAGATGATTGACAGCGAAGACGTCGAGACGCTCTTTACGCGACTAGGCCTCACGCGGAAAGACGTGTGGCGCCTGCGCAAACAGTTTAACGACGAAGACACCGACAACACGTACGTAGCACACGCATTCTCTATGTCGTCATGGGGAACTGACTGTGAGAATGGACGGTAGGAACACGATCACGCTGTCCAGTTTCTTTTACCTCATCCACGAAGAGCAGCGCGTGCTCACCAAGAGCGTCCTACGTCTCGCGGGGCCAACGGTATCGCTTAAGGCGTCCCGACTCACGTTGGACGAGTACCTGCGCTGCGTCGCAACGTTTGCGACCTTTACCGAGCCCGAGCTTTTCCAGTTTTTCTTTCAAGTGTACTGTGAGAACGCGGCCATGGCCGAGAGCGACCTCACCAAGCTGGGCCAGGACCTGCAAGTGCTCCGCACGGCGTTTGCGGGCAATGTCCAGATCGCGACGGGCAACGCCGTCGCGGCCGTGAACCAGGGCGTCGTCGCCGAAGGCTCCTTGACGTTTGCCGACTTTGAACGCTTCTCACGGCAGCACATGGTCGCGTTCTATCCGCTGCTCCAGATCCAACGCAACGTGCGCCTTGTGGGCGAGCTGGGTGAAGCGTTTTGGATCCAAAAGACAAGTGAGAAAGTGCACGTCCAGCAGCTACTCGCGTATATGAAAGCGCACCACGGCTTCCAGCCGCCGCTGCCGCTTCGCGACCGCATTTGGAGTTTTGTGCTGCAACGGCAGACCGCACGGTCCCGTGTGCGCGACCGTGCCAAGCAATTGCACTCAGGGTGAAGACGGTATTACTACCTTTCGCCTGGGGTAGTACTAGTATCTCCTATCAGCCGTCGCTGGCACAGCTCACGTCCGTAGATCTCGGCTGCTCGCTTGCGCACGGCAAGAATCTCATCGTCCACAAGACTCCAGAGCCGCTCGCCCAGCGACAATTCGGGAATCGCACCATAATTGCGCCGCATGTGGCTGACCAATTCCTGAATTTTGAGTTTTCGTGCTGCCAATTTCGACCATGTACTCTCGCCCAGCGTCGCCTTGCGCACGTTCTTTTGGAAATTGCACAGTGGGTAAAACGCCACGGGGAAGAGCTTGGCAAATCTCATGAATTCGCCCAAGTCCACGAGCCCGTCTTCGCTCACATAGCCGCCGCCGCGGCCGCCGTCGTGACCGCCAATCATGCTGATGGCCATTTGCGTATTCTTGGGAAAGCTAAACTGTGTGCTCTGCAATTCCTTGCTCATTTTGGCGAATTCGTACTCGTCCAGTGTCCCGGAGCCGTCGGCGTCGTACAGATCAAACGCGTACTGGTACACTTCCGGGGGCGTGAGCACGGCAAACGACACGACGCACAGTAGAAACGCGTCAAAGCTGAGAAACTTTTGGTCGGGCGCGACACTGGCGTACTGGAGAATGCCCTTGGTGAGCGGGCGCCGCTCTTCGTTCAAAATGAAAAAGAACTCGGCCTGCGTGATCTCGCCACTGTGGTACATGTCGTTGTCGTCAAACTTTTTCTTCATTTTGCGGATGTGCGCGAGCTTGAGTCCGACCTCGTAGCACAGCGTTTCACATCGCCGTGTCTGCACGAAAATGTCATAGTAGATGCCTTTGGCCGCCAACTCCTTGTCGCCAAGCGATCGCTCGTTTTCATCCGATTCACTGACAAGCTGCGACTCCACAAAGGCGAGTTTACTGGATGATCGTTCGTCCAACTTTCGCTTTGATTCGTTGCCGGGCTTTTTCGTGGGGGAGACGGCCCCGGCACTGGCTGGGCGCGTGGATGCGGGCGGCTTGGCAGGGCCAACGCCGGCGGACGCTGGTCGAGGTTTTGCTTTGGTCGATGTCCGTTTGCTCTTGTTTTCAGTCGGCGCCTTCGAGAGGTCTCCGATATCGTTGGACGGGCCATCGCTTGCTATAGCGACAGCCACTTTGCCGCTCTTGCTTGCTTTCCCTGTCGGCTTGACTTTGCCCGCAGTTTTCTTCTTTGTTGTCGCCTGATTGTTTGTCGAGTCACCGTCATGCGGCTTGTTCGCGTTTGGCTTTTTCTCGTCCGCTGGTATCTTTGCGCCCACTAGTCTGGTAGACTTTTGTCGCTCAGTCTCGAGATCGAGCTTTGTGAGCTGCGGCGGCGCACCACCATTACGCTTCGGCGACTCGTTCCGACCCGGGGCCATGCCGACGTGTCGTTATTCTCTCGATTAAATATCTGGGAATCAAACGATCAGCGCTGGAACGGTCACTGCAGCATCGATGACTTTGGAGGGAGCATGCAGCTGAGAGATGAGCACCTGGTTTTGGTCAGTTGGCTCGGAAGCGAAAAATAGCTCCGAAAGTGCAATGCGAGACTCACCCCGTCCAGTTTGAAAAGTCATTACTCGAGGAAAGTGGCGAACACGATCACAGCACGATACTATCGTAACACGTATCCGCTCGCACTGGAACACCCTGAGTGTTTGCTGTTAGCGAGGGATCAATCTTGTCTTGGCCCTCCTGGAAAGATGAGCTTGGTTTCGGATGTACCCATTTGATTTATGAATGGGTACCGTTTGAAGAGATTTGTAATAACGTACACAAGTATGACGTTTCAGCAATACTTTTGACTACCTCATGCATTCGGGTAGGTACGAATAATCAAAACAAACCTCGGATTTGCTTGTGATCCAACGTGACGGAACGACACCCCTCGCGAAGACCAAGATGCACCGACGCACAGTGCCCGTTGCCGGTGGCCGTGATGCCAACGGTCCGTACCAACCTCTTCCCCATGCCATCGAGGCTCCGATGGTGGCATTTGCACCATTCGGATCGCTCTACAACCGTTATAATCCTTCACACGAGTTCAGTTCGTTTGTTAACCACGCCCTCCCATCGTGTTGTCCTGTAGACGCGGCGCTGCAGCCGCGCGCTTCCACCAACTCTCATAACCAAGAAGATCCGGCCATGGCGCTCGCCAAGTCGTTTGCTGCGCGTGCGTGGAAGTCGCCCAAGGTCAAAACGGGCCTAGGCTTTTGGGCCGTCGGCATGTTTTTCATGCTGCTCGCGCCGGCGCTATACAAGCTCACACCCGAGATGAAGCAAGAGTACGAGACACGCATGATGAATGCTGCGAATCTGCCAGGCTACCAAGAGGCCTACGCGAGCTACGCCGAGGCCCAAGCCCACACGGACGAGGCCAAAGTGTGGTTCTGGCGTTTCCGCGAGCCGTACAATGCCATTGTGCCGCAGCGCCAGCGCGTCGCTGACAAGTGGCAAGCCGAAGTCGACCGTCTGGACACGATCCGCGAACAAAAGATGAAAGACGCTAAGAACTACGTCGGGCTCTGGTCGGATTTCGGGCTCGCCGAAGTGCGGCAGCGTTTTTGGGACGCGTACGACCGTGGCAAAGTGTTTGCACAGCAGCAGACGTTCTACCACATGATTTTCCATGTCTTTTCGGCCCGCGACGAAGAAGTGTTGAGCACGATCCTGAATTGGATCTTTGTCGCGCTCATGAACTTTACGACGGGGCTGCTGGGCGCGCTCTTTTACTTTTTCTTTAGTCTCGTGTCGATGGTCTTTACGTACCAACCGGATCCGTTCAGTGGACTCGCGTTCATCGTACTGGGCTTTGTCGGCGCCGCCAGTGTGATCGCGTCGTATCTGTTTGCGATCTACGGCATGGTCGCGAGCAGCGCCTACGTCGTGGGCAAGGTGCTCATCCGCGACGCGATCGAGCAAGAGCGACAGCAGCAGCGCCTCCGTGGCCACCAGCAGTAGTCAGCCAGAAAGTAGTATTACCGAAAACATGATATTTTCTCTCTCTCTTTTTTTCACCTGCATCGTGGTTTCCCCCCCACACGGCTAGCTTAGAGCTTGGCTCCGAGCGTGCCGTAGGCAGGCGTGTTCGTGTGGTCGGGCACGTCCAACAGCGGACCGAGCAAGTGCCAGCCGCCGTCAACGTGGATCGTCGTGCCGGTCGTGTAGGCCGACGCCGGCGACAGGTAGTAGAGCACGGCAGCCGAGACTTCTTCAACGCTTCCAACGCGCTTGGCCGGCGTGACCTTGTTGGCGCCATAGTGGAAGAGCTCCTCGCCGCCTTCATAGTTGTCCGCGCCGCTCGAAAGCACAATGCCCTATGCAAACACACGTCCGTCAGTTTGGATACAACCACGTAACTATAGAAGCTATCACTCTGACGTACAGGGGCGACATTGTTGACGCGAATGCCTGAGGACGCCCATTCGACCGAGAGCGTCTTGCTCATGTTTTCAATACCTGCACGCGCAGCGGCACTGTGAACCATGCCCGGGTACCCCTTGTCGATCACGAGGATAATGTTGACGATGCTGCCGCCGTGCTCTTTCATGTACGCGTCGAACACGGCCTTGGTCACAATAAACGTGCCGTTCCTATGATAGTATTAAACAATGCGTCAGAGTCTCGGCATTCGCGATCCAGTATAGAATACTGAAGCGTACAGGTTGGTGCGCACGACGGCCTCCCAACCCTTGAGCTTTAGGTCCGATGCGTACGCACGGAACTGACCACCAGCTACAGACACGCAGACAACAAAGTCAAAAAGCGTCCACCGAGTATGGAGTGGGGACAAGCGGATACTGTAGTACCATTGTTGACGAGAAAGTCAATCTTCTTGTACTTGGCGAGCGTCGCCTTGACCATGTCGTCGACTTGTTGCGGGTCGCGAATGTCGCACTTGAGTCCGAACACGAGACCGTCGGCGTTTTTCGTGCCGGCGCGCTTGAGCTCGGCGCGAATCTCGTTTGCAGTCGCTTCGACGCGTTCCTGGTTACTGGACGAGAGAAAAGCGAGCGTGAATGGCCAAAATCCCTGTGGATCACAAGAACTGCGCTGGGGAAACGCACCGCGCCGCGATCACGACCGCACAGCCAAGCGTCGCCAGCTCGTGCGCAATGCATTTGCCGATTCCCGTGCCTCCGCCCGTGACAAGAGCCTGCGAGGGAATCATCAAAACGCAGCAAACTCAGACAAGGAGCTCAAGATATTTGCATCAGAAATGAGGACGCTGGTCGCACCACTTTGCCCTTGAAGAGGTCACTGCGGTACACACTAGGGGCGTTCTCGGCGCGGATAGACATGGTGCTTCTAGCGAAGGTGACGAAGGTGCTGGAGCAATGGAGGGGGCTCTAGAAAAGGTCCTCTAATGGTTAGATGCTGCTCGCCTGGTTTGACGAATGCTCGAAGATGTTGATGGCAACACTCTCATTTTGCATGAAATGATGTTGGGTTACGGTATCAGTTTATAGATGCGTCATGAGCGTAACTTCAAGTCGTAGAGTATCATTGCAATTCAAAAATGAATCGCACTGAAAGTGTCTCAAATGGCTACACTCTGGATTGACGGCAAGGATCACGCGAGACAACCACGGCCAGCTCAGAGCTTCGAGACAGGCTTGGACGTGACCCTTCCGTACACGGGCGTGTTCTTGTGGTTGGGAATCTCATAGATCGGACCGATCAAGCGCCAGCCGCCGTCCACGTGGAGCGTCGTGCCGGTCGTGTACGCCGACGCCGGCGACAAGTAGTGAAGCACGGCCGCCGACACTTCCTCAACACTGCCAACGCGCTTGGCACTGGTGTACTTGCGCGAACCCTCGTGGAAAAGCTTCGCTCCGTCCTCGTAGTTATCGGCACCGCTCGAGAGGATAATCCCCGGTGCGACACAGTTAAGGCGGATGCCTGACGACGCCCACTCGATAGCCAACGTCTTGCTCATGTTTTCGATACCCGCACGGGCGGCGGCGCTGTGCGCCATCATGGGGTGGCCCTTGTCCGCAACCAAGATGAAGTTTACGATGCTTCCACCGTGATCCTTCATCCACGAGTGGTACACTTGCTTCGTCACGATAAACGTGCCGTTCCTGAGGTCAAGCAATAGGTCATTTTGTCAGCGTCGGAATTTACAACCAAACAGAAGCTTCCACACCCACAAGTTGTTGCGGACAACTGCGTCCCAGCCCTTGAGATTGATCTTCGCCGCCGGTGCGCGGAACTGACCACCCGCTGCAGAGACGAACAGCGGATTAGAACGGCCTCATACACCGCACACCAGTGGCTAAATGCGAACGCACCATTGTTGACGAGGAAATCAATCTTCTTGTACTTGCCAAGCGTGGTCTGCACGAGCGTTGCAATGCTCTCTTCGCTGCGGATATCGCACGGCAGCGCGAGCACCAAGTGGTCCACGTTCTTGTTTAAGATCCTGCCCACGTCGGCGCGGATCTCCGCCGCCGTCGCCTCGACCCGCTCGACCTTACTATGTAATAGGGCGTTAGAGAAACCACTGTAAAGCGTACTCCCTCGTACCGAGAAAAAGCTCACCGCGCAGCAATCACGACCGCACAGCCGAGCAGAACGAGCTCATGCGCGATAGACTTCCCTATGCCCGTGCCGCCGCCCGTGACAAGCGCCTGTTCGCCCAAAAGCTCCGCGCATCAGACACACCCAAATCACCACACATCCATGACGCACTGTACGCACCACTTTGCCGTCAAAGAGCCCCGTGCGGTAGATGGTCTCGGAGTTCGGCGCTCGCATCGCCATGGTTCCTTTGCTGGTGATGAAGGTTTGGTTTGACGACGAGTTGATGTTGGGGAAATTGATGCATCAACAGACGGGTTATGTTTGCGAAGAGATCGTAACCCACCGCCAAATTGAATTGATCTGCAATTCAAACCAATTTCTTTGTCAAGCGATAATTTCTATCTGGAATGATCAAACGAAGCCAAACGACACGCCATAGTATGGCGTGTCGTTTGGCGTCGCCTGGACGCTGGCACTTCGATGGATGTGTTCCCATACTGTATGGCTAAGGGAAAATTCACTACTATTGCATTACACTGGGATACATCCTATTGCTGACCGCCAACGGCGATCGCGCCGCTCTGAGCGATGATGGTCGAGTGGAGATCGTTGGCCAGCTTCTTCGTTGAAGGCTTTCGCACAGTTTGCCCGATTGTCTGGAGCAGTTGAGGAAGCGTGGGAAAGTTCATTCTACAAAGTCAAAGTCCACGGTCACGGTCATGAGCAGATATTCTCAAACTCATACATATCCAGGCAGTCAATATCAAAAACGTACCCACTCCACGTTCCCTCATCTTGAGCAAAGTTGAGAATTGTGTAGATTGCGAATCGGACAATGTCTTCGTTGTCGTCTCGCATCATCATCTCGAGCGCTTGAACGAAACGGTCGCAAAGAGAGCGGAATAATGAGTCTCGGTTGGCACTGTACTGGCAGTAGTCCTTCAGCTGCTTGGCTGCCTCGTATCTGGTGAACGCGTGCGAGTGGACCGACGTGATGTCCTCCAGAAGAAGGACAAGATCCTCGACATCCACAGTCATCGATCCTGGAAAAAGTTCACCGGATGTCGACCAGCTTTCAAAAATGTCGAAGCTGCAGGTTGCCGTTAGTTGCTTGGGAGACGAGCTTGGTTGATTGTGCGGTAAGAGAAACGAACCTGAATTCGGACTTCAGGAGTCCAGCCAGGTCGCGGTCGAGATCGCGGCAGTCCTTGCGAATTTTATCGACGATCTCGAGAAAGTGGACCTCGTTACCCTGTTTAGAAAGCGTGAGTATAGATAGGACCAATTGAACCCATAGAGTTGTTTGGCATACATACCTCTCGGAGGTAGAAGTCAACGCGGACGACGTTCTTTGAGGTGATGCGGTGAAGCTGGATGCTGAAGGTCACTTCCTCGGCGGCGACCATAGCGAAGGCATTGATCTGTGTGTCGGTGAAGGCGTCATCATGTTGGTCAGTAACTCGGCCATGTCCGTTGACCCCCCGTGATCGATCTAAACTGTCGAGAGCCGGGAGAACTCAAAGAGAAGGAACGACAATGGGGCTGGAACGTACGGTCCAATCAGAGAAGCACTCGTACTCTTCAACGTGAGGCCGGATCGAGGCCTTGAGTTGACGAAAGACGTCGTCGGCCGGGACATCCGACTCGAACGTTGGGTTTACCTCGTGGTAGTTCACCGCGGACGATTCTGGAACTGGGCCAGTCGGCTCCAGATCGGGGGATCCCTTGGAGTCGATGACGGCAGATGGCGCGGCAAATGGGCTCTCAGCGAACGCTGGGGGCTTGGTCTCGCTCTTCATCAACATCGGGTGGTACAGTTCCTCGTCCTTTCCAGATATGACGATAACGGTCAGTTACTCCTTTTTCACAGGCGCTCGCGCGCGACAAACGCGGCGATGACACATCAAATGCATAAATAATCAAACTAACGTACCAGTGCGTCGAATTGAGCACCCACAAACGCCGTGGAGCCCAAATCGGGGGCTCGACGATACGTGACTTCGCCGCCATAGACATCGAAGTCGTGATGGTTCTACGGCGCCAAATTCCACGGGAAGGGTATCAAAACGGAGCTAGGCAACATCTTTACGTAGGAGACCTCATTCTATCCCATCGTACCTCCTCTAGGACGAACTCCTCGCGCTGTTTGACCTCGTCAATCCATTCATCTTCCTCGTGATCTCGCCCTGCCATCGCCAACGTTTCAAGTGCGCCGCCAAAGTCTTTGCAACAAACACTGGGTGTTATATAACGCGTAAAATACAGCACTCAAAATTCCTTCCCGGGTACAATTCGAAACGGGCCAGCTCTGGCTCTCTACCCACGCTGGGTCCTCACGGGCCAAGAACCCATCCCTCTAGCCCAGACCCATTTTAGTTCCAAAACCCGGCCTGAATGCGAAAGCCTTCTCTCTTTTCTTCTCTTTGCCCAAGATCAGGTTGGATCCCATTCTTCATCTCCTATTACAGGTGTACTTTCTCTTTTGCTATCAAAACACGACACCCTTTGTTGAACTTGGTCAGCCAATAGCAACACATATATACTTCTCGTTTAACAATTACATACCATGTTTTGCGAATTTTCTCCTCCAAGTGCTTCAACGTTGGTCATCCCTCCATTCCGGCGGGTCATGCTCCCCATGACGCCAACAAATTCACATTCAGCTGCAAGGGAGGAGGACTTCCAGTCGGCGTCATATCCACTCCTCCTCTTTCCTCGCCAGGTGCGCATTGGATCCCTCGTCAACACCATGTCGCCCAGCCCTAGTCCCTCGCCCTCTGTGCCCGCCGTTGACGCGGCCGCGCTCGCGTCGTCGGGCGCCGCCTCCACGCTCGCATCGGTGCGCCGCGATCTACTGCTCTACGTCAATGGGTATCGCGTCCACGTGCGTGAGCGCGACGTGCACCCGGAGCAAACGCTGCTCACGTTTCTGCGCAAGACGCTCCAGCTCACGGGCACGAAGCTTGGCTGCGGTGAAGGCGGTTGCGGTGCCTGCACGGTCATGGTGTCCAAGTGGGACGCGTCAACCAATGCCGTACGCCATTTCTCGGTCAATTCGTGTCTCACGCCCGTGTGCGCCATGGACACGTGTGCCGTGACCACGGTCGAAGGTGTGGGCCACATTACGAGCATGGGCGACGCCACGGGCTTGCACCCGGTGCAGCAAGCGATCGCCGAGTCCCACGGTTCGCAGTGCGGGTACTGCACGCCGGGTTTTGTCATGGCGCTATACGCAATGGTCAAGCAGCGCGAATCCGGACGCCACCTCACGATGGAAGAGATTGAGCACGGCATGGACGGCAATCTGTGTCGCTGCACGGGCTATCGGCCAATCCTCGACGCTGCCAAGTCGTTTGGCGTTGATGCCGGCGACTCCAAGTGCAAGGGCAACTGCCCTGGATGTCCAAATCAAGGAAGCGCGCCCGTGGATATTGAAGATATGGGTGCAAACACTCATGATGCGGGCGTCCAACAGGTCACGAGCTGCTCGTCCAACAAGATCCGCTTGCTAGCCAAGAAGTGGGAAGGTAAGCTCCAGCGGAAGCCATCGTCCAACGCGTTTCCAGTCGAGCTGCAAGAAAAGACGCTCAGTCCAGAGTACTTGCAAATCCATGGTGAGACGGTGCAATGGTTTGCACCCGTCACGCTGCCGCAGCTGCTCGCACTGAAAGTGCAGTATCCAACTGCCAAGATCTCGGTGGGCAATACGGAAATGGGCATCGAGACCAAGTTTAAGAACCTCAAGTACGTCCACTTGATCAACGTGAACCGTGTCCCAGAGCTTGTGGCCATGACGCAGGTCGACTCCAGCGACGCGATCCATCAGAGCGTGGTAGCGCCCGGGTTTGAAGGCGTCAAGTTTGGTGCCGCGGTCACACTGACGGACGTCAAAGACTTTCTATCGGATCTCGTCCACAAACTGCCCGTGTACAAGACCCACTCGTTGACGTCGATCATCAACATGCTGCAGTGGTTTGCGAGTACCCACATTCGCAACGTTGCGTGTCTTGCCGGTAATATCGTGACGGCGAGTCCGATCTCGGACATGAACCCCTTGCTCGCGGCCATGAACGCCTATGTTGAGATTCGCTCGGCCGAGCAAACCTCTAGTCGGTTTGTGAACGTGCGGGATTTCTTTGTCGGGTACCGGAAAGTGGATTTGTCGCCGACCGAGATCATCACGAATGTGTACGTGCCGTTCACCAAGCTGTGGGAGTATATGCTCCCGTTCAAGCAGGCCAAGCGCCGCGAGGACGACATTTCGATTGTCACGGGCGGCATCCGCGTTGTGCTGGCTCCTTCCGGTGACAGTAATGGCTGGCAGATCCAGAATGCGTCGCTCGTGTATGGAGGTATGGCCGCGGTCACCAAGGCCGCTGCCGCCACCGAGGCGTTTCTCGTGGGCAAGCCGTTTGATACAGCGACGATCGATGCCGCGTGTGGAGTGATTCACTCGGAAGATTTCATTCTGCCCGAGGGCGTCCCTGGCGGCATGGCGCGATACCGAGAGAGTTTGTGCGCGAGCTTCCTGTACAAATTCCTTGTCGCGACGACAAAAATGCTCGAGAAGGATTGCCAGAGTGACACGACGCTCCCAGCTCCACAGGCCATTGCGACCGACGTGCAGTCGGCGGGCGACTCGTTCCTGCTAAAGACTCGTGAGCCATCGCACGGCACGCAGGCGTATGGTTTGGAGACGGGTGGACTATTGTCGTCCAAGCACGACCCCGAGGGAGATAAGGAAAAGGCCAAACGTGGGCCTGTGGGCGATCCGCTCATGCACAAGTCGGCGTACCCGCAGGTGTCGGGAGAGGCATTGTACACCGACGACATCCCCACGACGCCCGGCACGCTCCACGCGGTCTTTGTGCTCTCGACGTGTGCCCACGCGATGATCCAAAGCATTGACGCCAGCGACGCGCTGGCCATGGCCGGTGTGCGTGGGTTCTTTGATGCATCGGTCTTTGAGAAACACCGGCTTGGTTCGAACAAAATTGGCCCCGTGCTCAAGGACGAAGAGTGCTTCGCCTCGAAAGAGGTCGTGTGTGTAGGACAGCCCATTGGCATGGTCGTCGCCGACTCGCACGAGCTCGCGACAGAAGCCGCCGAGAAAGTTCGCGTCGTCTACGAAGAGCTCCCTTCGATCATTACGATCCAAGACGCGATCAAAGCGCAGTCATTTTTCCAGGAACCACACACTATCGATTCGGGCAACATTGAAGAAGGCTTCACGCAGTCGGACGTGATCTTGGAAGGAGAGTTTTCCATGGGCGGCCAAGAGCAGTTTTACTTTGAGACCAACGTGTCGCTGTGCACACCTTCGGAGGGCGGAATGAAAGTCGTGAGTTCGACGCAGGCTGCAACAAAAGCCCAAGTGCTGGTCGCACGAGTGCTGGGGATTCCGGAAAACCGTGTCGTGTCGACGACCAAGCGCATTGGCGGCGGCTTTGGTGGCAAGGAGACCCGCAGTGTCTTTGTGTCGTGTGCCACGGCCGTCGTCGCTCAGTTGATGAAACGGCCCGTGAAGTGTCTACTGGAACGCCACGTCGACATGCTCACGACCGGCGGGCGCCACCCATTCTACGCGAAATACAAGGTTGGCGTGAAGCGAAACGGTCTCCTGCAGGCACTCGAAGTCGATCTCTACAACAATGCCGGCTACTCTTTGGACCTGTCGATGGCGGTCATGGACCGTGCGTTGTTCCACTGTGAAAATGCCTACAAGATTCCGCATTTACGTGCAACGGGACGGGCCTGCAAGACACACATGCCGACCAATACGGCGTTTCGAGGATTCGGTGGGCCCCAGGGACTCGCGATCGCCGAGACGTACATGGATCACATTGCGCGGACCCTTCAGATGGCCCCCGAGGATTTGAAGACGTTGAATATGTATCGAAGTGGCGACGTGACCCATTTTGGTCAGCCGCTGGAAAGCGACTTTGACTTGCGTTCACTATGGGAGCGCTCCATCACCAAGAGTGATTTCGCCAAGAAGAAAGAAGAGGTCGAAGTCTTCAACAAGCTTCACCGGTACAAGAAGCGTGGTGTAGCGATTCTGCCGACAAAATTCGGCATTAGTTTTACGTCCAAGTTTATGAACCAGGGCGGCGCGCTGGTTCATGTCTATACCGACGGCAGTGTCCTCGTATCCCATGGAGGTATCGAGATGGGCCAGGGGCTCCACACCAAGGTAATCCAGGTCGCCGCGAGAGCGTTTGGCATTCCACATGACCAGGTCCACGTCGAAGATTCATGCACTAGCAAGGTCGCGAACACGCAGCCGTCGGCGGCGTCTATGAGTACAGACTTGTACGGCATGGCGACGCTCGATGCTTGCGAACAGATCCTCGCGCGACTCGCGCCATTCCGCCAACAGCTCGGACAAGACACGCCGTTTGCACAAGTTGTAAATGCTGCGTATTTTGCACGCATCGACTTGTCAGCACACGGGTTTTACGTCGTGCCCAAGGATCGGTGTGGATACGATTTCGCCAAGACTGTTCAAGAGAATGCTGCCGAAAGCACGGCATTCAATTACTTCACGACTGGCGTGGCCTGCACGGTCGTCGAGCTCGACGTGCTCACGGGGGATTTCCATATGCTGGCAGTGGACGTTTCCATGGATCTCGGCGCGAGTATCAATCCAGCGATCGACATTGGCCAGATCGAAGGCGCGTTCATGCAGGGCTTTGGTCTTTTCGCAATGGAAGAACTCGTGTGGGGCGACGACGCCCATCCGTGGGTCAAGCGTGGCCACTTGTTTACGCGTGGTCCCGGTGCCTACAAGATCCCAAGTGCCAACGATTTGCCCGTCGACTTCAAGGTCTGGCTTGACAGCGGCAAGAAAAACAAGTTTGCCGTCCACTCGAGCAAGGCCGTGGGCGAGCCGCCCTTGTTTTTAGGCGCGAGTGCGTTCTTTGCCGTCAAAGAAGCCATCTACGCGGCGCGTCGTGACGCCGGCAGTGAAGACTACTTTGAGTTGCGGTCTCCAGTCACGCCCGAGCGCGCGCGCATGGCCTGTGGCGACCACTTGCTGCAAAAGCTTTTCGAGGTGCGAGGCGAAAACTTGGACAGGTACCAGCCCGGCGGCAGCTTCTAAAGGCGCGACGATGTCGAGGACGCCAACGACCACAGGCAGCAGATGTGAGTGAATCGGACAGAGTGTGTTCGGAATGAGAGTTGTATTTCACGGTTAAAAAGGTGTTGAATCGAGTAACTTCCCCATCGTGAAAGTTGCCATGCGTTGCTGGAGAAGTCTAGAACCAAATACCAAAAACCAAATACCACGAACCCACCGCTCCACCATTTCGCAGAGTCCAAGCCATGCTTGTAGTAGGGGCCCACGTACCTGTTTGATACGCATTTCTAGCGAGCTGGCTTCCGCCGCGACAGGCCCCGCTCGTGTCTACTAGAAGGACTAATAGAACTACCCAGAGACGCCGCGGCACCAACTCGCCAGTCGAAGCTCCCGCGGAGCTTCTGTCGGAACTGCTGGTCGAGCAAGTGACTGTACACTCTCCTCTAGGCTCGCCAGAGGCACTTGTGCTCGACTCTTTGACTTGAAAATTGATGAGCTTCCTCAGACTCTCCTCTGGCCGACCAGAGGCACTTGTGCTCAACGCGTCAAATTGAAAAGTGAGCAGAATGCTGGGCGTGTCCGTAGATACCAACACTACGTCAACCCTGCATATTGTGCTGTCCTTTGAAATAGATTCATTGCTAGAATTAATATCTCAAAATTTGGACTCTTGTACAGAAGCGGTCGGATTGTGAATGTGTCTCTATGGGCCTGTGTAATATGATATTTGCAACGGTGTTGCTGTAAGCAACAGGACGAACTAGCCAATCAGCATCCACCCAAAAATTTCACTGAATCGTGACCCAAAGGTAGATATTTCACGGCACGAAAAAATCGAACGACTGAAAGGGGGCGTGTGTGCACGGCGCAGAATAGTCCTCTCTCCCTTTAGACCAGTTCTGTATGTAGCAATCACATTCAAAATCACTAGAGTGCTTTCGAGTTGTGGCGCGGGTCGCGGCGTGTGGACACGCCTTGAGGCTCTTTCTGCGCGCCGCCGACGTGTTCACTGTTTGTCGATCG
>JAADVC010000626.1:0-17787 GCA_023334575.1 Pythium volutum
TGTACTCCTGTTTGTTCTTGTGCTCCGATATCGGGTCAGCTGCGGTGCTGGGCTGACTCGGCTCAGAGCTTCACACGGATAAGCACAAAATCTCGTTATCGCTAGGCTCAACGTCGAGAACCTCTTGGTGGTGCGCCTAAAGAGTGCTTTGAGAATGGATACCATGGTCATGAAAACGACGGGATGGCAATATCATGTGGGATATTCATATTCAATTAGTCAAGCTATCTCCAGTGTCTATTGGAAATACCATCACATGGGTTTCAGACTTTTTGGCAGAAAGTGCTGTGAGTGTCCAGGGCGGATCTGTGTTGTTTGACTACTCGTTTTTGCTGGAATGACTTGGCCAAATGGTCTGATTGCTAGATCTGAGCTGGGGAATTCAATTCGGACCTGGGTCCGAGATGATTTCGGAGTGATCGAGTCCAGTTTGGCCAAAAGGTCTGAAAACCACAATAACACTCTCGCTTGGCTGAATGGCTCTCGCTTGGCTCAAGGATGAACACTCTAGGGTTTGGGTTTAGGGGTTTAGAGGTGTATCTCATTCATACTCGAGAAATGTATGGTATGCGTCCGTTTTATGTACGGACGCTCCCCACTACGGACGCTCCTTAGTTTTCCCCCAGATTTCGATTCGACTGCGACCGACGAAATTATCAGTCTCAGACTCAGATACTGAGAAACGGGCCGCTTGAGATCATGTCCGTCATCACCGCTTGGCACCATTGGTGAGACGCAACGATGAACTTGACACTGCTCCGTCGTCGCGGCTCGGCGCTGCTCCATGGCGCCGCCTACAGTGCCATGTCTCCATCAGAGGCGTATGCGCGGCGCGTAGAAAGCGGCGCGCTGACGCATGACACTGCCCAGCGCCGCGTCGTCGCAAAGTTCATGGACAAACTCCATCGGCAGCTGCAGAACTACCGCTTGCCGGAGCTGCCAGCCGAGGCCAGCGAAGACCCGAGCCACGACGCATCATCGAGACAAGACAATGATGAATCTAGACCTCCCGTGCTGGTACCGCGTGGGCTGTACGTCCATGGCCACGTTGGCACGGGCAAGTCGATGCTCATGGATCTCTACTTTGACCACGTGCCGTTGGAGCACAAGCGCCGTGTGCACTTCAACAAATTTATGCTGGACGTGCACCAGCGTCTCCAGCGCGTCAAGCAAGAGCAGCTGCGACTGTACGGACGCCAGCGCAACATTGTGCTGGACCCGCGACGCGACGCCATCTCGCTCGTCGCCGAAGAGCTCGTGCAAGAGAGCCACGTGCTCTGCTTTGACGAATTCCAGGTGACCGACATTGCCGACGCCATGATCATGCGCAAGCTCTTCGGTGTGTTCTTTAGCCGTGGTGGCGTCATGGTCGCGACATCTAATACGGCGCCGCAGGTAGAGAGACTGGTGCCATACGGCGTCCGCTCGTATCGTGGTTTTACTGACGCCCATCTCATTCGATAGGATTTATACAAGGACGGCACGAACCGCGAGTACTTTCTACCGTTCCTGCAGCAGCTTGCGGCCCACACCAAGGTCGTCGACATGCAGTCTTTGGTCGACTACCGCACGCAGTCGCACGCGTCCGGTGGGGCATTGTACTTGTCCCCACTGTCTGAAGAGACCGAGCGCGCGCTCGCATCATTGGTCGACGCGGCGGCTGACGGCGCCGTGTTTGAGCTGCTCTGCGTGCCCGTGATGATGGGGCGTCAGCTGAGCGTACACGCCACGCGCACGAGCATTGCACGTGTCTCGTTTAACGAGCTCTGCAATACGGAGAAAGGAGCGGCCGATTACAAGGCGCTGAGTGAACACTTCCACACGGTCGTGCTCACCGACGTGCCACAACTATACATGGCGTCCCACGACCAGGCGCGGCGACTCATTCTGCTCATTGACGAATTGTACGAGCACCGCACGCGCTTGTTCTGCTCTGCGCAGGCGCCGGCGGCGCAGATCTTCCAGTTTGACGACGCGCCGCTGCAGGGCCAGGCACAGGCACTCGTGGACGCCGAGCGCGAAAAGCTCCGGCAGCTTGAAGAAAGCGAGAAGCAGGGCATCCCCACAGCGAGCTCATGGGATGCCCCCGTTGGGTCGTCGTCGTACACGCCCGCAAAGATGGCCGGTCTCCAGGTGGCTAATCTGTGCGCGCTGCAGGATTTGAAGATCGCGTTCAAGCGCGCCGTGTCGCGGCTCTCGGAGATGCAGAGCGACAAGTATCTGCGCGTGAACGCAGAGCTGCGCGCAATGCGTCAGCAGCGCCTCGCGCAGAGTCTAAAGGACGAATGAATGAAAGTTATATTGGCAAATAGACGCTTTCCTTGTCCCGCTGTCGGCCTCTAAGGCAAAATCAAGGCATCGCATTCTGCTGGCGCATTTTCTGGAAATCACCCATATCGTCAAAGCTGTCCCAACCGAGATTCGACGCCGGCGGCGCCGTGGGGCTCGCGGGCATTGTGTGGAACTGCATCGCTGCAAGAGGATTCCCGCCGAATGCGAATTTGTTTTCCTGTGGCGCAGACGGTGGCGCCGGCGGTGGCGGCGGGATATCGTCCCACGGTGTGAAGCTACTCGCAGACGATGGTGACGACGGAGGCATGGGCATGAGTTGCTGCTCCGGTGGTGCTGGTGGTGCCGTCTGAAAGCCCGTTAGGGTCATCCCCCCCTGAGGTGATGAAGGGGGCGACTCCGCAAAACTGGACCCGAAGAACGGATTGGCGCTCGGCGGGGTCGTCGGCGGAGCCATTCCACTGTTGGTATCTCTAGGTGGTGGCAACGGCGGCATGTCTGGCGGCAGCCACTCGTTGGACGTGGTCGTGGCCGGCGAGTTGGAAGTGGCTGTCACTGGTAGCGGCGGCGGGGCCTCGCCGACAAAACATTCAAACGACAAGGCCTTCACGGGCACGTCTGGCACGTTTTGGACCGGCGCAGCCGACGACGACGACGACCCCGAAACCGGGTTGCTGTCGCCACTGCTTCCTCCGCCTGTCGTGAACTGAGCCGCAAACGACTCGAGCGCGCCGAGCACCGCGTCAAAGGCCGAGTCGTGATGGGCCATCTTCTGGAAAACGCGGCTCTCGTCGGCGACACGGGCTGCGTACTGCACGCGGAACTCGAGCACCCGCTGGACGATGGGCGCGAGCGTGGCCTCGCGCGTGTTGACAAAGTCCCGAAGGCTCGCCACGGTCGTGTCCGAGAGCTTGGAGTAGGCGTTGGTCGACGCCGCGAGCTTTTGTTCGTTGCGCACGAGCTTCTCGACGTCCTTGGGCTTTTCGTTCTTGCCGGCGGTCGACCGCTTGTCGCGCGACTCGCGCAGCGCCATGACCTTGCGCGTGTAGTGGTCGTACACGAGCTTTTCTTCGTGGAACTCGGCCACTTGGTTCTTGATCACTGTGGCGCGGCCCATCCAACCGGTCGCGGGCCGCATCACGCGGGTCTCAAACGACTTGGTCGAGTCTTCAAGCACCTTGACATCGACGAGAGTAAAGGCGCTCCTGAGCTCGGCCACGGTCTGCTTCATTTCGGGGGTGTTCTCGGGTGTGTTTCCCATGGCCTCAATGGCCGTGTACAGCACTTGGGCCGAGACGTGGAAGCCTACGACAGCGAACAATGTTAGCATTCGTCAAAGGCTTTCCCTTATTGATACTCGACTTCACTCGCACCCTTCAATGAGACAATGAAGCCTCGCAACGCCGTCTCCAGTGTCACGACGGTGCTGTGGGTCTTTTCAAAGTTGGCATGGGCAGTGTCGAACTGCACATTCTTGCTGGGCTTGGCCGCGCCAAGTTTATTGAGTAGCTAACAAGGCGCAGAGCGGGTGAGAACTGAGAAAGACGGAGAGATCATGGCGTGGCACTAACCTTGTTTTGCGCGCGAACACGCAACGACGACATTTGGTCACGACCGGTCGCTCAGCGACAGAAGCGCCTGCGGGGATGAGTGGAAGGCTCTTGATCTCTTTCTTGGAAATCTGAAACTGTGGTGTTGAGTGGGTCTCACCTCAGATAGCTACGAGGTTTGAGTCTCTCGATGCGAACGGTCCTCAAGGCGGGTTCCCATCCCTTCGTAATGCGTCCTTGGACACTTGTCGGACTTGAGAAGTCGACGTGCTGCATGTGTGGCTGGCTCCTCAGGTGCTGAAGACAGGGTGCTCAAGACTCAGGTTCTCAAGACCAATTAGTATCACGTGCACCCCATGTTATTCTTAGCCATGGTCTCCCTCTCAGTCGCAATCTATGCGCCAGCGTACGGCGCCTGATAGTGGAGGAACTCGTCCGCGGCCTCTCCATTCAGTGCACAGCTTTGGCTGCAAGTGAAGGCCACGAGCGTTCCCCACTCGCAGCTCCTTTGAGAAATCTCTGATAGTGAGCTGGTCTGATCCACTTGCAGGTAGAACAGCAACTGCGGCAGCACCTGAAACTCAAACTTGCGTGGGCTCCCGCAGCGGTCGCACGGCGGGACGGCACTGTTCTCGATAGTGTTGCCCGAGTGGACCCACAGCACGCTCTGCTCTTGCCAGCGCGCGTAGCGCAGCACCTGGTCCTTGGCCAGCTCGACACGTGTGAGGAAGCGCACATAGTGCTTGTCCTGATTGCCTTTCGTGCCGAGCGCTTCGTTCAAATCTTTTTGGGAGAGAGTAAAGTCGGCGTCGTCCGCAAACGGATCGTTCTCGTCGGTCTCTCCGTGTGTGGTATTGGCAGGTGCTTGACTAGTGCCTGACGTGGTGTTATAATCGTGAGTTCAAACGCGACCGTTGATAATCGAAAAAGAGGACGTACGCTTTTCGAACGCCGCAATCAATTTGGCTTCATTCCTACAAAAAATGGCAATCGCACAACCGTGAAGCACTTGTCCTGCCACAGCTTCCCGCAACAAAGAGATTGATCTTACTCGTTCGCGGCCTTGCCCACGTCAGGTTCCGCTTCAATATCCACAAAGTACTGTGGGAAAAGCCACTTGGACCCGTCGTTGCGGAGCGCCTCGCGAGAGGCATCCGACTCGACCAGGCACTGAGCCTCCAGACTGGACGGACGCAAACCGCAAACGATCAGTCCATATTCTCAATGCAATCGCGTGTATCAATATCCACCCACCTCTTGGCGCAGTCGGCCTTGTGGCCGTGGCTCCAGTGATCTTTCTGGTGTTCTTTCGAGCAGTACTGGGCCACTGTACAGGCGCTGCACTTGAAGACGCCGCGCTGGCCGCAGAGCGCGCACAGCGGCGGAGTGGCGGCGAGGCTGTTGGTCGACACAAAGTCTTCGACGCCCTCGGTCGGCGGGTACTGCGCGTTGACTTGCGGGAGCTGCATGCGGAGCAACTGGCCGCTGAGATCATAGCATAGACGACGGCAATAAATCAGCGTCAGCACAGAAAGCTCACCTCCTGCATTTGCAGTCGGAGCGGCAACGTGTATCAGTAGTGGACACTCACCTGCCCTGCCGCGAACAGCCCGGCTTGCGGCAGCAGAACACATACAGACTGCGGTGGAACGCGTCCGGCTGGTCATCCAACGGACAATAGATCTGCAGTAAGAATGCCAGCGGCATCGCACACTCTTTGCACGCCAGTCGCTCGCTCGAGGGCACACCCGCAGCGCTGAGCCAGCGGGGCTTGCCGCCCACGAGCCCGCCATCCCACGCGCTCCAGTCGCTGTTATCGTGGAGCAGCTTGGCGTCGAGCGGCGTGTCCACCTTGCTCACAAAGCCCAGCTCGACTCCGTCTTCTTGAATCTCCTCCTCATCGTCGTCGTCGTCGTCTTCAAAACCATCGCTCGCGTCGGCCATGCGCAGCGCCGCGAGCTCGCGGGTCGGAATCGCCGCCATTACGTTTTGATTTGCTCGTGGGTGACTGACTGACTGGCTGGGCTCACATGTCGCACATTTCAGCCAATCCGACACGCTGTATACGTTGTGTATATGTTGTATATATGTTGTACCCCAGTGGGTACAATTGCGACCGAAAATACCTGCTCCCTTCCCGCACCATAACTCAGGTGTCTTCTAGAAACCCAACAGCCAAAATGATGCGGCTCTGGGGCTCGTGGCGCTCGCGCGACGGCGCCGCCGACGGCCATGATGACGGCGACGACGTGGAGCTCACGACCATGGATCTCGAGAGCGGCTTTAGCGGCGACTCGCTCGCGCGCCCCGCGTTCGGGCGGCCGCGCGCCGAGGAACGGCGGCGAATGGTGCGTGCAGACCAAGGGGACGTGGTGTCGAGAGAGTATGTCTGATGGCGTGGTGGTGTGCTGGTCTGGTATCCTTAGGAGCGCGAGCTCGTGCTGCGGTATGACACGCGCGAGCTCAAGCGCGGCGAGGCGTGGTTCCTCATCGAGACGTCGTGGCTCGACGCGTGGATGGCCTACATTTTGAGCGAGGACGACCCGGACTGCCCCGTGGTCAAGCCCGGACCGCTCACTAATTACTCGCTATTCGACCCGAAGGAGTACTGCCTCAAGAAGGAGCTCGTCGCGACCAAGCACTACCGGTAGGTGGTTTCTGTGGGTGAGCGCGTGTGCAGGAGACTCATAGGTGTATTTGCGTAGCGGCGTTAACCCGATGGTCTACGCGGTCTACGCCGAGTTGTACGGCACTGCCGGCGCCAAGCCCATTGTGCGATGGACGCTGGACATCTACGCGACGCCCGTGATGATTGACGACGTGAAAGAGATGCTCCGTGGCCCCGAGCTCAAGGCGCGCGTCGAAGTGCAGGAACTGAACGACCTGTTTGACGTGGACGAGCGCGTGGATCGCGCCGCCGACGAGAGCTTTCTTTACCGGTGCTGCTGCCGCTGCGAGTTTCTGATCCCATGTCTCGGGCGGCTGCTGGGCGGACCGACGTACTCGGCGCCTGCTGACGACAAGAAGAAGAGAAAGAAGAAGCGAAGCCGCCGCAAGAGGCGACGATCGTACGACGACAGCGACGGCGAACAGGATGGTGACTCGTCCGACGATGGTGAGACCGAGTCGGAGTCGCGAGGGCTGCTGGGTTGATGAAACGATCGGAGCGTGTATTTAAGGCTGGATGTGGATGTGGTATACAGTACATACGACATAGAGATCCGTGATCTAGTAACCCATTCTATGACGTCTCTATCTTTTTTCTATCCGGACCACAGACGCGGTGCAAGCCGAGTCGCCGGTCGGAACGGAACAACCCACAGGATTCCTGCAGCACGAGACGTGGACAACAGCCATGAGTGCACTCTCCGCCTATGGGAAATACTAGTAGCAGAACACTTACCAGCAAACGGCGGGGGCCACGGTCGGCTCGCCTTGTTGATGTCGTGACGGCTCATGTACCCGGCCAGCAACTTGCCGTCTTCCAGCGTGCGTCCGTCAAAGAAAAGTTGCAGTGGCCCGTCACTGTGCTCGCGGTAGCTCGAGACTTCTTCGTACCGCTCCTGAATTCGATCCTGTTTGATCATTAGTCTCCCTGAGCTGGCCATCACAGCGGACGCGCATTCGGACGCTTACCCGCACTTCAGCGACTGGCAGTGACGCATGCAGCCGTAGCTGGAAAGCGTCGAACGAACTATCTTCCCCATGGGCGAAGGGCCGAGCGTCGCGCACCCACACGTGGACTGTGCCGTCGAGCGATGCGGCCAGCCGCCGCTCCACGCACTCAACTTTGCGGCACTCGGATTCACTCAGCATGCGCTCATACGCGTACGCGCCAAACGTATGCTCTTGCTCGTGCTCATGCGGCGCTTGCTGCGGTGGCGATGGCGATGGTGGCTCTGTGGCGTCAGTGGTGGTGCTGGTGGTGGTGGTGGTGCTCATGGGAAAAAAACAGTACCCAGTCTGGATATTGGATATGGTCATGACAGTGGCGTCGCTTCGCAATCGGATTAAGGAGGGATTGCACGCATCCAGGGCCAAAGCCGTTAGCGATGGTGACGATCGGCGTGGATGCGACACCACCCTCGTTGTCTCCTTCCAACCGCAAATGCTCCGCGTCGTCGCCACTCAAGTTGCCTGCGGCTCCTCGTGTCAAGGCAGCCCGCGAAGACGCTCGCTCACTCGAATGCGAGCGGCTAGTCGCGACTGAGACCGAGCAGCGGCAGCAGCAGCGCGTGCTGCGCTTCCACGCAAGATGGCCCCACGTGCGTGTATTCTATGCTACAGTGGCCGAGCGTGTGCCCGAGACCAAGCGCAAGATCTGGCTGCGGCTCGTGGCGGCGCAGCTGCACCACGCGATCGTGGGCTCGGCCGCTACACTGGCGCACACCGAAATCGCTGTCACGAGTGCTCTCCACGCATTCATCCCGTCTCCGTCGGATTGGAGAGACGTGCTCCAGGCGCTACAAAATCTCGTGGCTGTCTTCCATCGAGAGAATCCATTGCTGTTTGACTATAGAGAGTTGCTCTGTGCGTGTCTCGTGCTCGACCGATGGCAAGAGGGCGAGGTGCGAATGCTATCGCTGTGGATCGACGAGTACTCGCTGCCAATGCTACCGGTCGGAGAGATGGCGATTAAAACGACCGACATCTCGCGCCTGCTGATGACGCCGTGTGCCTCTACAGCGGATGAGCAGACGATAGCGCCGCATATTACGCATCTTCTCCAATCACCGCCCAACGCCACCAGCGCACATGGATGGATTCGCGTGGCCGATATCAAGCGCTTCGTGGGTGAGTTGAGCCACCAGAGAATCTCTATGATAATCCTTTGCGCTGTGACGGCTTGCCTTTTTATGTGTAGAAACGAGCGCACCGCTGCGGAGTCGCTTAAAAGAGCTCTGCTGGCGCCGCCTGCTCGACGACATGCGCCTGAGCTATTTCCGCGACATTTATCGCCACGCAACGGAACGCTTCGACCAAGAAGAGGCAAACTGTCGCTTAGCGATGGCCATGCAGCTGTGGCAGCTGCGAGAACCGCGTGCGCGACTGGCGCGGTGGAAAGAGTTTGTTCAGTCGCGTAAGCTACGCCGCCGCGGCGACGCCTACTTTTCCACGGTCTCATTTAGAAAGACTGTCGTCTGCTTCCGCCAAAATCGAGCGCAGAGACAGCAGCTCAGGCGCTGGCTGGGAGATGCACAAGTCACTTACGAGACCTCGCTTGTGCGGTGGACGCTCTGCGCTTGGCGACTGTTTTGCGGGTCCATGCGAGAAATGTGCGTTTCTGCTCGTTTTTAGTTGAGAGAGATTTTTTGCTGATAGTCGTTGTTGTAACTGTGCAGCCATCGAGCCGCGTGGCAACGCAGCGAGGGCCATCACGCGTTATCGCTTCTGAGCTGTGTGTGGAGGGACTATGTGGCGTTTGTAGAGGTGCGTTGGCCGAGTCGGGGTAGAGAATGGAAATCGTCTTCCCGCATGACAGATCTGCTTTGTGACCCGAAGGCTGCACGCGCGGAGAGGGCAAGGCGACAAATTCTTCTGGACCATTTCATTGCACGGCGCCATATCAAAGGTAAGACGATCGTTTGGTTTCCCTTGTCCATGCTGGAAACGTGAGATGCCTAACTTGATGGAAATTGGGAACTGGGCATTTGCAGTCTTGCGGTTCTCGTGGGACGAGTGGATGTTTGTATACCGCCGTCAAAAGGAAGTGCGTGTCGCGACGCAACTGGAGCGTCAGCTCCACGGCGATATCCAAGCACAGAGACGAGAAGAGGCCGAGATGGCGTGCATGGCAGATGAGGATACATTGAGCCAGGCAATCGAACAACGTCAACGAGAGCTCGCTGAGCAGGCACGGGGGCGAGTGTTCCAGGAGGCCACGGACCGTATCTACGCCACGCGCAAGCTCAAGCAACAAGAAGAAGTGCGGACTCAATTTAAGCGTGCGCGTGAAGAGCACGCACTCGCGGAAATGGAGGACGCGTGGGTACGCATTAGCGAGCGTGTCGCTACCGAAGTGCGTGTCGCTACCATCGAGTGGTTTCGCTCGAGCGACGGTCAGCACGCCGTCGAGGCCGAGGCCACCGAGATCTTTGAGCGCGATCCCATGGTCGTGCAACGCGCTCTCCTTCAAGATCCACTAGCGTTCGTATTGCCCGGATGCCGCTGGCAGTTGCGGTTGGAAGACTATGGTGGGCGGTTTGCCAAGCCATTCTTCATCAACACGGAGACACTCGAAAAGTTTGTGTGCGACGAGCTCGCGATGGACAACTGCGAGGTCATCGCCAAGGAAGTACTCATCCAGCGTCGCATTGACGACGCGCGTACGCGGCTGCGCGCCAAGGCCGACGAGGTTCAACGCGAGCGCGCGCGGCACGACGCGGCTGTGCGCATACAAATGCTCTTCCGCTGTCGCCACGCGCTGCTCCTCGCACGCAGCAAGATTCGCGCGACCTTTGTCAAGCGCATCGAGCCAACGTTGGGCAGCGCCGTGTACTTCAACATCGCCAAGCAAGAGACGCGACGCCGCCCGCCGCGGCTCATTGGCTCGGACGAACCGCTGCTGCCCGTCGAGTCGTCGACGTGGGTACGGCGCCTCGACGACGACGGCAACAACTATTATCTCCACTTAGAGACAGGTGAGACCTCGTGGACGCCACCGCCGCATCATTTTATGTGCATCAAGTGCAAGCTCAACCTCGCGACGCGGCGCTGGAACGAGACGGGCTCGCGCTGGTGCATTGTGTGCTACGCCGACGGGCTCGTGCGGCGGCAGTTTGGAGCCGAAGCGACGTGGACCAAGCTCAGTGTGCAGCCGGCCAAGTGCGTCGTCTGCCGCCACAGCGCCGTGGCGGTCGTGTGCCACGAGTGCCGCGGTGATGCGACGTGCGCAAGCTGCTGCCAGGCCGTGCACCGCAGCGCCAAGCTGGCCGCGCACAGCGCCATGGAGTACCTCGTCTATGCGTGATGTGCAAACAGCTCGGGGGTTAACGGTTAACGGTTTTAGAAGAGCGCTCGAATATTTGTGAGTACGAGCGGTCGTGCGTATGTATTTTGAACGGTTATTCATATTCAAAGCATATTCGAATTTGTATTTCATTATTGTTTTGAATTCATTATTGAAGGTAACTCAATATGTTGATCGCTTATCCATGGAGTTGACCGCAGCAGTGCCCTTGTGGAGGATCGGGACCAGGGCATCAACGCAAGGGCGACGATGAGCACGGCCGAGGAACAGAAGCAGCTCGGCAATGAGGAGTTCAACGTGAAGAACTACGACAAGGCCATTGAGCACTACAGCGAGGTACAGTGGCGCGTGCATTCGTCATCCCATCTGCCGCGGACGGAACGGCTGGCACTGAGGGAGAAGAGCTGTAATGTTTGTAGGCCATTCGATTGGATCCGGAGAACCACATCTACTACTCAAACCGGAGGTGCGCATGTGAGCATGCTGTGTGGTCCAGTTGGATCGCCATGCTCATATAGATGTTGCACTCTTTGTATTATAGCGCGGCGTACGGCGCGGCTGGTGACTGGGCGGCCGCGGAGACCGATGCGAAAGAGTGCGTGCGTTGCAACCCGAGCTTCGCGAAGGGCTACCACCGCCTCGCGAACGCACAAAAGCAGCTCGGCAAGAACGACGAGGCGCTTGCAACGCTACGCGCGGCGCGCTCGTCGGTGGCCGATGCTGACAAGGTACCGGCCATCAAGAAGCTCATGCGCGAGCTGGACCAAGACGCGTCACCCGCTGCCGCCGGAGGCCGCACGGTGCCGCCGGCAGTCGCGAGGGAGCTCCAGGAGCTGCAGCCGCAGTTTATGAGCATCCAGCGAGAGCTTGAACAGGTGTTTCAGAGCGAATGGGAATTGCGGGAACATTCTTGGCTGACGTGACTTCTGCTCAGATTGAGTCCAAGTTGTCGGCGCTCGTGCGTCAGAAGAAGCGCGTGGGACTCGTGGAAAACGAGATTCACGAGCTGCCCGAGGGCACTAACACCTTCCAAAGCATTGGTGCGTCCAACCGGGATAAAAGGATCTGGGCTGGGTGGACGCTGATAAGCACCCGTTTGTTCCATCGATTGCAGGCAAAATGTTTTTGCAGACGTCGGCGACCGAGAACGCGGCGATTCTCAAGTCAGACACGACCAAACTGGACGACCAGATCTCTTCGCTCGAGGTGCGGCAACTCCATTTCCACTATTTACTCTACTCATGTGGATGCTAAACGTGGGCATTTATTCCTGGTGTGGCAGGCCCGCAAACAGTACCTCTCGCGTCAGAAGACAAACATCGAGGAGAATATCACTGAGCTGCTGGCGCAGGCCACCACGGGCAATTGAAAGACAACTAGGCGCCCAACGGCAAAGGGAGAGAGAGGCAAGGGCAGTATACTAGGTGCGGAGAAATGCCTAGGTGTGTGGGGTGCATAACACTTGAGCGTTGTGGATGCAGAAGTGTCAGTCTACGACTCCTCTTCTTCGTCGTCCGTGGTTAACTACACAGAGGGAACCCATTCGTCAGTGAACCACGACCATTCTCCCTCTTCTTTTTTTCCCCTGCACCAGTGTTACATACTCGCTTGTTGAGCTCCTCGATAGTCTTGATAAGCTCGGCATTTTTCTTCTTCAGCTCCTCGTTTTCGGCCCGCAGCGCGTCAATGTCGACGCCCGTGGGTGCGCCCATGAAGCGCTTGACGTAGTCCACGGCATTGGCCGGCTTATCCGACTCCTCGTAGAGACCCACAAGCACCTTGGTGAGTGCGTCTACGACGCCGCTCTTCTCGAGATACTTGCGGTACTCTTCCTTTTTCGAGTCGGGCGTCTAATGCCACGCAGTGAAGCACTCCCCGTGTTAGATCGTACAGGGGGCATGCAGATGGGGAATAAAGGCCTACTTGGTACGTGGCTGCAGCGCTCATGGCTCTGTGGGTGATAGCTGTTGGAGTGGTGCTGGCGGAGCAAGCGTTGTTTGGCTCTGCTTTCTTCCACTTGGGGAAACGTCACGCTGGCGAGCAGCTCAACATCCTGCGCTTCAACGACCCTCCAGCGGGAAAGGAGGAGCCGGTTGTCACATGAGGGGACCCTGTATGAGAATATCTTGGATCTATTGCAGAATGAGGTTTGTCTCAGGGGCGACTATGCACGGGTCAAAACGACGCGCAACAACGTGACGGCGGAGTGGTCTTCAGACGACACGCGCAACACCAGAGAGAGAGAGAAGGAAGCCGGCGGAGGGGGGGGAGATTACTGCGTAGATTGCCGCCGCGTGAGTTAGAATGCAGGCGCTCCAGGACTACCAGCAGCGCCTCACGGATCTCGTGCACAATGACGTGAGTGGTTTTGAGAGAGAGAGGGAGGGAGCGCGAGTGGGAGAGCGAGAGGGGTGGAACGCCTTGTTCATTTACTGATATGGATCTTGTCTGTAGCGAGAGCGCAAGCAACCCCTGAGCTCGCTCGCGGGCTTTGATGCGAGCACCATGAAGGAGGGCTTCCTGCAGAAGAAGGGCCAGCGCTTCAAGAGCTGGAAGCGCCGATGGTTTGTGTGCGATGGCCGCACGCTTTCGTACTATATCAGCCGCAAGGACCGCAAGCCCAACGCCGTCATTCCTCTGGAGAGCTGCACGGTCGAAGACGGTGGCATCAGCGAGACGTGGAACTCACCGCGCATTTACCTCACGGACGGCACCACCGGTACCATGTATTGTCTCTCAGCCGAAGAGGGCGAGGTCGTGACGGCGTGGCTCAACGTACTGCGCACGGCCATCGCCAAGATGCTCGGCGGCGACGCCACCCGTAGCCAAGGCAAAGCAAAGCACGCGCCACCGCTAAAGCAGCGCGCGACGTCGGACGTCGGCGTGTCGATTTCTCTTTCCGCCTCGGGTACCGGCACAGCCGGAGCGGCGCCCTCTAAGACGCTCGCAAACCCCCACTATAGTGATGACGACGCTGACCGCTTCAAGTCGCAGCCAGTGGCGGTGCCGCCGTCGCGCATATTGTCCCGCGCAGTCTCCCTCTTTTCGGGCAGTTCAGCGGTTGTCGACATCAAGCGTTCGACACGATTGGTCTCTGGGCCCACGCAGCTCGGTGCGCGCAGCCGCGCGAAAACGCACCACCAGCCGACGAGTGTCGCGCTTGAAAATGAATTGGCGAGCGGTTTGGACATGCTAGAGGCGTTGCTCAGCACCTCCCGTGGGTCTGCTGCACGTCATTCGCTTGTGTTCCGTCCCGTGGCTGCTGCGCGCTCGGGTGTGCTCAAGAGCGTGGGTGCGGACGCGAGCGGCGTCAAAGTGTATGCGCGTGCGAGCGCCGTGCTACCCGTGCCCTCAGAGGTCGCGGCTTTCTACATTACCGACCACACCAAGCGCGCCGAGTGGGATCTTCATTTCCCACGGTCGGCTCACGTCGCCTCCTTTGACGAATCGACCGAGCTGATCCACCTCACGGGCGGTGGCGGCTTCCAGCAGGTGAGCGCGACGGCACCGTTTGTCGCGCCTCACGTCGCTGCGGCAGTTGGCTCGTTGGTGGGTGCCCTGCACACACCATCTTGGGGAGCTACACTTATCAGCGCTGTCGTCGCGGCCGTACTCGCCGTCTTGGTCAATAGCGTCGACTATAGCTCGACGTTGCTGCCGCGCGATTTGCTGCTGCTCCGCCACGTGCGTGAGTCATCGGCGCCGTCATCGGGAAGCGATTTGGGCAACGGCGACGACGGTGACGAGGCGCAACCAGTCGTGATGATTTTGGAAAAATCGGTCGCGAGCGAGCTCAAGCCTGCGACGCCAGAGACCTGCGTGCGCGCCCACGTTGCGCTGAGCGGCTGGCTGCTCGAGCCCGTTGACGGAAATCACACGCGCGCGACGTACGTGACTGATCTCGATGCTAAAGGTGTCACCTCCCGTGAAACCAAGCGCCGCTTTCTGCTCGAGCGGCTCGACTGTGTGGCCGTTTTGCTCGAGCAAATCAACCAGTCGCAGCTCTGCGGCGGCGACGCCGGTCTGGACGACGAAGACCGCGCGAGTGTTGACGGTGGTGGCGGACGCGCGCGGAATGGTCGTCAGGACGACGACGATGACAGTGGCGCGTACGTCGAAGACGATGAAGACGGCGATGACGGTCCGTTCGGCTCGAGCGAGTTCCACCCGGGCATCTATATGAAGAGCATGATGCAAATGCCGTCCGGTGGGCTCAAGCTGATTGACAAGGAAGTCGCCAAAAAGCAGGGCGGTGTGCTGAAGGACGTGATCAAGTCGGCCGGCGCAAAGATCCTCGAAGGCAAGGGGACCGTGAGTCTGTCGCTGCCCGTGCGAATCTTTGAGCCGCGCACCAACTTGGAGCGCATCGTGGATTTGTTTCTTTATGGACCGACGTTTCTCCACGCAGCCGCTGACCAGAGCGATCCGCTCGAGCGCTTCAAGCTCGTCATGAGCTTTGCGGTCGCCGGCATGCACCACAGCGTCGGACAGCTCAAGCCATTCAATCCGATTTTAGGCGAGACGTTCCAGACGCAGCTCAACGACGGCACGGACGTGTGCTGCGAACACACGAGCCACCACCCGCCCATCAGCAACTTTC
This sequence comes from Pythium volutum, assembly GCA_023334575.1. NCBI lineage: Eukaryota > Oomycota > Peronosporomycetes > Pythiales > Pythiaceae > Pythium > Pythium volutum. The sequence continues at coordinate 15,410 of JAADVC010000626.1, forward strand.
AGCTCGTGGGCAAAAAGTTTTCGATCTCGGGGTACATTCTGTGGCACGGCACGTTTAGCATGAAGTCGAACGCCGTGATCCAAAACAACCGCGGCCCCATTCGCGTGGGCTTTGACGACGGCACTGTCGTCTCGTACTATCTACCGGTCATGCAGAGCGGGGGGTTTCTGTGGGGCGACCGTACGGTCGAGCTCGCGGGTAGCGTCGTGTTTGAAGACAAGAAGAACCGTCTTCAGTGCGAGCTGCGGTTCAATCCGGACGAGAAGAAGGGCATGGGCGGCATGTTCTCGGCCTCGAAGACGCCGTCGGACCAAGTGCGCGGCGTGATTGTCAACACGGCGACTGGCACCGAGCTGTGCGAGGTCTCGGGCTCGTGGCTCGAGAGCCTGCGCTTTGGCGACAAGCCCTACTGGGTCTATGGGCGCGAGCGCAGCGGCTACATGGTACCGCTCGCCGAGGACAAAATCTTGGACTCGGACTCGCGCAACCGCGAGGACCTGCGCTACTTGGCGGCCGACGATTTGGATGCCGCGCAAGACTGGAAGGTGCGGCTCGAAGTGCTCCAACGCGCGGACCGCAAGGTGCGAACCGACGGTCAACGCGCCAATCATTGGTCGCATAAGGACGACAAGTCGGGCCACTAAGTGAAAGGGTCGTAATTGCTGTGTTCCATTTTGAGCGCATATAAAGCCAGATACCGTATCCACATGCACACAGACAAGAACAGCAAAGACAAATCGACGCGCATGTTTATTTGGCTTAGGATAGGCAGGAGAATACAATATCAAGTTCCCATGACGTGCGATTTTCGAGCTACACAAAACGCAGTCCCGGGAAACGCTCGTTTCGTTCACAAGACATTCCGAGAATGGAACAGTTTCTCAGTTTACATCTTCTGTGCGTACGGCTGCTGCGCCGGGTAGCCCTGCGCCTGCGGCGGGTAACCTTGCGGTGGGTAACCTTGCGGGGGGTAGCCTTCGTAGCCCGGCTGCGTCGGGTAGCCCTGCGGCGGGTAGCCCTGCGGTGGGTAGCCCTGCGCCGGGTAGCCCTGTGGCGGGTACGCACCGGGCTGCTGGACGACGACGGGCTGGACGTAGACGTGGTCATTGTGGTGGCCGTGGCGGCGGCGGTCGCTGTCGTCAGCAGCGGACGCGCAGCAGGCGCCGCAGAGCGCGCCGAGGCAGCAGCACTCGAGCATATCGCATTCGTCCATGGTGGTCGGAGGGAAAGGAGGGAGGTGGGGGAATTCTTGGTGGGGCTGGGAGGGATTTCTCGAACTGATCACCTTGAGTGGGTTTGTGTGTTGACTCGTGGGACGACAGACCGCAACAGGCAGAGCGAGTCTATTCCATAGACTGATCACCGTGATCAGAACCGACTCGACGGTGAGAAAAACCAAGAAAGCGGTGGGTACGAAGATGGGGTTTTGGCCAATCAAATAGCTGATAGGACCTAACAGCCCTACCCACAAGCGTCACCATCATCATCAGGGCTTCATATCACTTGGTAATATTCTAATATTAGGGGATTTCAGATATTCCGATTTCTCAGAGAAATTTGGCCAAGAAATGAGGCAAGAAATCGGTGCCAACTCTAATCGTTGGCTCCAATTTATTACATTGTTGGACGCGATGTCGCCCACCCAAACAAGTCACTCCTCCTCCTCCATTTTTTTATTCTTTGTGATGGCAGAAACATGCCAACGTTGGACACCACACACGAGATTTGCGGCAACGTTTTAGCCGCTCTCAAAAATGGAAGCTGCCAACGGCCACCGCGCACCACGATATGGTGTGTTTGCACTGTAGCGTGTGTAGTGCTACCTTTGTTCGGTCCATGAGCATTTTCCCGACGCGTGGCAATCCGATGACCTATCAGAGAAACGTTAGTGGAGGGAAACCAACAAACCTTTGCAAATCCATAGACCTGCTCAAAATGATTACAACGACTTTGAAAGGGTGCGAAGGAATCGGTTCTGTCGAAAGATTTGTCCAAGGAATAAGCCGTTTGAGGCTCATTCCTTTGTCCAATTTCTTGATGAGAAATGAGTCGAGAAAACTGGCAAGAAATCCGAATATCTGAAACCACCTATTGAAATAATAATGATACTAGTATTATTATATTACTATAATATACAACAAGGATTTGTTGTTATTGTGCCTTGCAGCTCTTTTGTCGTTTTTGATCTACTGTAGTTTGGTCCGATCTATTGGTAAACCCTTTCAAATATGGTTGCACTCCCTCAGATCTATCCGTAGACCTCTCAAGACTTCCTCAGATCTATACGTTGGTCTCCGAGACCATTGATCAGGACCTCAGCCAAGTGACTGCTGCTATCTAGAACCAGATCTATCAGATCAGCTCCTAGTTACAAAAAA
>JAADVC010000627.1:0-17780 GCA_023334575.1 Pythium volutum
CAATTCCGTTGCAGATTGCGCATCGAATAGCCAGCGTCATCATCTGCTTACGGCAGATCGGGCATGGCGTGTCACCAACGTTCTCTCGCGTCCTGGTTCTGAACAAAAATGAAATCATGCATGATTGGTGGAAATAGTGGCGACAGTTGGTGACAGAAAAGTCGAATTCTCTGACCGGCTGGATGCAGATCGCGCATGTAGGTCTGGGGTCGTCAACTTTGACAACCGAGTCCCCTGATCCTGAGCCCGCGTCGCCCTCTTGGGGTGGTGGCTCGTTCGCCTTAATGGAGGGGTCTGAAACTGACTCAGAATCTGAATCTGGATTGAGGATGTCTGACACGAGGAGCCGTCGGCCAGTGTTGTTGGATGCAGTGGGATCAGGGGTAGGGATACGGTAATCTTTGGGCTCCGAGTCTGAGTCGGACGGCGTGGGTTCTGTGGGTTCAGGGGTAGGGAACTCGATTTCGACATCTTCAACCGCGTAAACGGCTGTTTCAACCACTGGAAGCAGGCGATCCGCCGCTGGTTGTTGAACAAGATGCCTGAAGATGAAGGTCGGCTATTCGATTGCCTCCAGAAGATTCCGACAAGAGTATTGACACCGCTTTGACTAGGCATACCGAACGAGGTTTTTTCAATAGTGGCCCCTATTGACGGGAGCTCGCGGGTGCGAGTCGCGTCGCCGCAGCAAACCCGCGCGGTATTTGCGGAGGCGGGCCCAGCGACGAGCTCCCCAGCGAGCGGACCCGTGCCGACGACGCTATGATCTTTCTTGTTGCGGGGTCTGGGGGTGCAACCCCCAGAGAGCTTTAAATAATGGACTCTGAGGTTTTTGTGCATAAAACGTGCAAATGTTGCGCTTCAGTTGCGCCCGTTCGGTATGCAGAGTCACAGCCGTATTGACACTCTGTTTGTTACATATCAAGGCACCTATGAAGGTCAACGAGAACGCGCTCCAAGTCTGCTGATCCGTGGCATTCGGTTCGTCCCGCCTCCATTGGAACAAAGCGGTTCATGATGATTTGGATAGAAGCAACCCGTGGTTTCAGACCCAGGCGAATGTGCAGTGCTCTGTAGTTCACTGAGCTCGAAGGAATCGCCGGCAGCAACGTCGGTCAGGGAATTTGTGGACTCTAGTGATTAACTGTAAATCTAAAACTCTTCCAACGTAACAACACATGCCCAAAACGTGGTCTCGCACACGCTCGCGTATGTAGCCAGCTGACAGTGCAGGCCCGTGCAGGATGGCCGCACCTGTCGGAAAACGGAAACAACGGCTGCCTGGCCGACGTCGCGGCACCCTGCGGATCGCGGCCTCACGCGCTTCGTCTTTGTTTCTAGGGCCTGCCTTGTCGTCGACATGTGAGGGTAAGTATGGTCGCCTTCACGTCATCGTGGCCGCCCGCTCGACGTCGCTAGACGCACCACAGCGCAAGCTGCGACTGCGGCCATCACGTAGACAACTCGTGGATTACGGTGGGGGATCGATACGCTCGACGCAAAAGGTCTTGAAGTATAGTTCCGACTAAAACAAACCAACTTTGCAACATCGCGTCGACCGGCTCAGCACATATAAATATTGTCTTTTGTGGGAGGCGCATACATCACGTTCATAATTATTATTACGAGGACCCAAACAACACGGGATCCCACATTGACGTCTGGTCATGACTAGCCTGCTCGGATTCCGCTTCCGATTCGCTAGTGATCGAAAAGAACCCGGACGAGTCACGCGTCCCGAAAAAACTACCACTGTATTCCCGCGACGAGTCGGTCAAGATGCTCTCGGTCGTCGACTGGAGACTGTCGTCGTTGTAAGGGGACTCGAACGGCCGCACAAACTCGAGTATGGCGATGTCGTACACGTCCAGTGTGGACGCGGCTGTGAGGCATCTGTCGCAGGTCGCCACAGTGGTCGGTGTGAGTGTGGCCTTGCTGGTTCCAAGCACAAGCAGGTGCGTACTCGTGCATCGTGCGCACACGCTCGCCTCGCACACGCCGCAGCACCTAAGTGGGTGCCGCCCCGTTCCATCGCGCGAGCACTGTGGACACGCGCCGCGTGTACGTGCTGTCCGCACACACGACGATGACAACAGCCTCTCGGACTTTGCGGCCCGCAGCCACGCGAGCTTTTTCTGGAGTGCATTGTCCATGATCTTGAGAATACTCAGCAATGCGATGGCCGACATGCGTGTCGTGAGTTTGCGTGGCAGATCGCCGCCGATATCCGACGCCATGGTTACGAACACGTCCACCGTCCCAGCCTCAGTAGGAAGAAAGAGCATACACACGGAGACGCGGCATCGCCGGAAGCCATACTCGGTAAACTCGGACACACCAGGTATATTTTCCAGCGAGTGGTAGACATGGAAGCCTCCACGCTTTGGCTGGCCATGGTGGTTGATGGTGCAAAAGCCCGAGGCTTGAACGTACGTGACATCGTGCGGCTTGACCATGGTCGCGAGGAACCGCGGCCGCGTCGACCACTTGAGCCCGACGTACGTGAACGGATCGTCGTCTGTCGGGACCGTGATATCACAGAGCGTCTTGTGGTCGATAAACTGGTCGTGGATGATGAGCGACCGTACCATCATGGCCGTCTCGGTCGGCACCGCGCTGCCGTACATGGCGTCGTCGAGCGAGCCGGTGTACGAGCCAATGCACAGCAAGTTTGATTTCGGCTGCCACTCGGCCGACTCGTGGATCGCGCTCGTGGCGTCGGGCTGTTGATACACTGTGTCATGATGCTTTTTCCGAGACGCAAAGATCTGGAACTGTTCTTTGGACTTGAGCAGTTTCCATTCGCGTGGGTCAAACCCTGGTGGGTCGGTTGCTGCCAGGTACGCTTCAAAGAGCGCGACCGTGTCGTCGCGGACGCCGTGTGCGACTTGTGTGTAGTCGTCACCCTGTTCGGACGTGAGTTGGAGTGGTAGGGTCGCTGCGACTTGCGGTGGGAACATATTGTAGTTGTCTGCTGAAGTCGAGGGTCCAATGGGTAATGAGATGTGTCTCTCCATGAGAGATTGTCTTCAAGTCTGCTGTCTTCCAGTCGTCGGCAATTGGTGCTTACATAATCACTATGTATAATAGTCCCCACAAAGCAGATACACATGCTCCACTCGCTGCACGCCGTGTAATGGGTGGATTCCACACATTTTTCGTGGCTTCACGCCTGCTTCTCGTCTGCAGTAATGCCATCTCGACCTTTTTACGATAGCGGTTTTTACGCATGACTTGATCAAAGTATGCTACAAGTGCGCCGTAAAAACGATCATACTGAATCGAATCTCACCCATCACGTCCACTTCAACGTCAGTTCACAGTGGTCGACAGCATCGAGGACGGAAGTCAGTACCCACACATTTATGTGAGGAAACGAGATGCGAACGATACAGGAAAGTATAAACTGGGTGTTTTTTAAACGGCACTTGCAACAGCGACATGAACAACGAGACGTTCAAGCACGACACACTAATACGAAGACTATACCACGACACCCGCCACACCGAAGCAGCGTGTCGATGGACCATATACGAGTGGTCGACACGCCATTGCCCACAGTTGCGATGCGATCCACATGAGAGTCCAACGGCGCGGCATGCGGACCAGCACGATGGATCCCGGAGCAGGAGGAGCATATGACGCACTGTAGAGTGGTAGCTGCTGTACCACCGTCCCAACTTTCTCCAAGGCCGAGCCACAGAAAAGTGCACGGGAGTTTTCTCACCATTCCAATTTCTCGCTCGTCGACAAGCTGAGCCTCTACAGCGATGCGTCAGATCCACTCTTTGCCAAGCGCCTCAACCGCGTCGTGCCACCGAGATGTCCGACACGGACCTCCAGTGGTGGTCGTCGCTGTACTGGTCCGATCCCGATTCCGATCCACTGAACGACAAGAACCGCATGCCGAAAAAGCTGTCGGTCGCAAAGCCCCTGGATACATCGGTCGAGATGCTCTGCGTCGACGAGCGACTGTCCGTGTCGTCCGAATCCACGGGCCGCACGAATTCCATAATCGCGAGCTCGCGTGGGTCCAAGTTGGACGCTGTCGCGAGGCATCCTGTGCAGGTCGGAACGTTCGTGGGCCGCAGCGTGGCCTTGGAGTGGCCGAGCACGAGTCGTTGCGTCGTCATACATCGCGAGCACTTACTCGCGCGGCACACACCGCACCGCTTGAGTGGGTGCAGCACCGACAGTTTCCGCGTGCACTGCGAACACTCGATAGTAGTAGTCGCGTCACCGAGTGTCGGCGCGAGCGACGGCATCCGAGCCAACTTGGCATGATCGGACCGCAGCGCGACGAGCTTTTTCTGGAGTGCATTGTCGGCGGCATTGTAGATGCTCATCAACGCCGCGGCCGTAAAAAAAATCGTGAGCTTGCGCGGCAAATCGCCGCCGGCATCGGCCGCCATAACGGAAAACACATCGATCTTTCCGGTGCCCGTCGGAACGAAAATCTCACACAGCGAAAAGCGGAACCGCCGAAAGCTGTAGTCCTTGAACTCGGGCACACCGGGGATGTTTTCAATCGAGTGGTACACTTGGAAGCCGGCGCGTTCGCGTTTCGTGCCATGCGAGACCACGCAAAAGCCCGCCGAGTGGACGATCGCCGAGTCGCGTGGCCGCACCATGCTCGCGAGGTACGGCGGCCGTGCCGACCACTTGAGCCCGACGTACGCGAACGGCTCGTCCTCGGTCGGGACCGTGATATCGCAGAGCGTCTGGTGGTCGATAAACTCGTCGTGCATCGCGATCGACTTGGCCATCATGATCGTGTCGGTGGGCACGGCCGCGCCGTACAGCGCGTCGTCCAGCGAGCCGGCAAATGATCCAACAGACTGCAGCAGACACTGCGGACGCCACTCGGCCGACTTGTGGATGTCGCTGTGGTACGCCGTCGGGCTCTGGTACGTGGTCGCGTGGAGCTTTTTCCGTGACGCAAAGATCTGGAAATTCTCTTTTTTCTTGAGCAGCTTCCACTCGCGCGGGTCAAACGCCGGCGCTGTACTGTCATTACTTGTATGTGCGACGTGCGCTTCGTACATCGCAATGGTATGGTCGCGGACGCACTGGGCGACTTCCGAGTACGCGTCGCGCTGCTCGGGCGAGAGCTGGAGCGGCAGCTGCGCCGCAGCGTGCGCGGGGAACATGATATTTTTAATACGCGCACTCGCGCGTTGCTGCTGCTGCTACCGGCGCACGGCCGTAAATGAGACACCGCTGCTGGCGGGACGCTGACGAGAGGCCGTCAAGACAGACACACAGTGCCTCTCACCCACGTGAAAGTCGTCATGTCTTTGGTACGGATTACGTACGCAGTGGTCAGGAATCGGCTTCCCAGATTATCCATGATGCCCATAGTGTCGTGTCCATACTCATAAACAGAACCAGACGACCAGGCGCCACGCGTCGGGTCCAATAGTTCGGTCTTGTGCCGTGCGTAATGGATCCGCAATTGTCGGGTCCGTCTCCTTTGGTGACAAAAATGGCCACGGGGAAATTGTGGGATGGTGATGAGTACAGTAGGCGACAGAATAATAAGGTTTTGACACGCCATGGGTTTGGCGCTGTCTCTTTTCTCTCTCTCTTGCGGTGGCGTACGTCGACGAAGAAAGGGCGAACACCCGTTAAATATCGATAGTTCATACGAATCAATGCCATTCAATTGGTACGAATATGGGTTACTAGAGGTGGCTCTGCTCTGTCAGTCTACCAGCATCGACATCCGAAATATCCTCGGAATAGGTTCATAGAGGATCAGAAGGCTTGCGTCTTTGGACCCTGGCGGACGGGATGGAAACATCTGGTGCGGAGGGCGGATTTTCAGACTGGCCACCTGGTTGTGCGACTCTGAGACTCGCCCAAAAATCCCCACCCTCGCGCCTCTCTCTCTCCCCTCTTCCCCTCCCCTCCGCCGCTGTGCTGTGCATAGAGGAACAGTGCGTTCGCGTTGGCCATTGAGGGCAGCCCAGTGTCGAGGCGCTAGTTGAAAAACCCACTTGGCCAGAGTCGGTTGTCGTGTTGTTGCTCCCCCTTGCCCACCCTCCTTCTCGAGGTTCGACAGTGCTCCACCGCCTTACCCTCCGCTCCGCCACTTTAGACTCGACGGTCGCAGCTTGGAGCGGTGCCCGTGGATTGCTCCAGCCTCCTGTCCACGAGGTCTTCTCGTCTCCCGCGCCGTTCGTTATCTCAATCGCGTTGCTCTCCGCTCCGCTTCGCACTCTAGTCTGTTCTCCCTCCATCAAGCCACGTGTGTTCTCCCCCGCTCGTAATCCTATCGCAAGAAGCGCGACCTGGAGCAGCGATCGTTGGCAGGCGATAGGCGGAACGATCCACGAGAACAAATCTCCATCCATCAGCCGGAACAGCGACGGCGCCGCGTGTACGTGTCGGTTCCGACATACCCCCCAATAACAACCCGTGACGTTTAGTCCCGTGCCAGTCTCATCCAGCACGCGTCCAGTGGTGTCCAGCGTCCAGCACTCTCTTAATCCGGAACGAGTATGCGGCGACAGCAAGCGAATACCAATGGCAACGGCAGCTCGTCGTCCAACTTTACCGTCTTTCGCGTGCCCGGCTCGCGCTACAATGCCAGCGCGTCGAGCAATGGCCCACCGAGCGGCGTCCCGCTCCAGGTCGGTCCGTCGCTCGACAGCTACGCCGGCAGCGCGAGCGGCGGCCACAACCCGCGCCACAGTTACACGTCGACGATCCCGTCGTCGCCGCCGTTTCGCGAATCCATGCCCGACGGCATGGGCTTTGACGACTACGACCAGGACGGCGGCGGCATGGGCTGGATGCGCTCGGGCCGCGTCGTGCGCGTCAAAGAAACGGGCCAATCGTTCCGCTTCCCACTGGACGAAGAAAACTTACCGCAAATCGAACTGTCGCGCCAAGACATTGCGCAACTGCGTGACACGATGGAGGCCGCGATCGAGCGCGCCGTGAAAAACGGCGGCGTCTCGTGGATGGAGAACCCGACCATGGCCCCCGTCAATGCCAAGTACCAATGGAAAGTGCACTTGGAAAAAAAGAATTGCATCATGTACCGCCGCAAGAACGACTCGACATTGACCAAGAATTTCCTCATTCGCTGCAAGCTCGAGTGCAGTCTGGACGACGTCATGTACGGCGTCATGAGCGACAATACCGAGGACGAGCGTACGTACTTGGCGCATGTGCATCGCGACGATTTCCTCGACGGCTCGGTTGTGCAGCTTTTGGCGCGTCCCAACCTCGAAGATCCGTACCAGCTCTTTGCCGTCAAGTGGGCGGCGTTCCAGTCTCCGGTCGATTCCATGTTTGCGATCCGCGACCAGTTTTACGTCGAGTACTCGCGCACGGTCATTGACCCCAAGGGCCAAAAGATTGTCGCGCGTGTGTTCCAGTCGCTCAACGCCAAAGACTACAATGCTGTCGAGCGCGAGTTCAATTTTGTGCGCAATGACATCAACTGGGTCCAGCTTTTCCGTGCGCTGCCCGGGTCGAAAGATTCCAAGGTCGACGTGTCGCTCAATGGCTCGATCACGTTTCCAGCGGCCGCGAATACACCGTCGTGGCTCGCGAACCGGTTCTTAGCGAGCATGTACGCGATCGTCACGGGCATGGCGACCGCGGGCGACGCCAAGTTTATCGTCAACAATCAGCTCGTGTCGGAAAAGCCGTGGGTGCCCAACAATGAACGCTCGGCCTGCAACGTGTGCTTTAAGTCGTTTAGCTTTTTGCGCCACCGCCACCATTGCCGCATTTGTGCCGAGATCATGTGCACGTCGTGTACGCTCGAATTGTCGCTGCGCACGTCGACGCTGCCGGCGTCGCTGCGGCCCGAAGGCGGATTAATCAGTGCCGAAAAGTTTTGCTTCAAGTGCGTCGAGCAGGCGCGGCGAGATCGCGAAGTCTCGCTGGCCCATGAGCTCGCCATGGCGTCGACGCAGCAGCACGACCTCGCGACGGCCGAGCTCACGTACGCCGACAATGGCAGCAACCGCGAGAACGGCTCGTACGTCGCCGAGCCGCAGCCCATGATGCCGTCGTCCATGTCGCGGTCAGCGAGCACGCACAGTGTGGAATCAAGCGGTGGTTCGATGCACGCCGCTGGCTGGTCCAACAAGGTATTGTCGGCCATGACCAAGGACAAACAGGTCGAGCAGACGACGGCGTGGAACAGCAAGGTCATGTCGGCCATGGCCACGGGCCCCGGTACGGAACGCCCGTCCAGCGATTTGATCCCGTTGAGTGCGGCGACCCATTCTGGCGCGGCATCGGCCATGTCCATGTCGGGGACCAGCGGCCATCTCGGCAGCCACGCGGCGCTGCGCCACCGCACAAACACGGCCGGGCCAGACCGCATTCGCCACGACCTGATCATGACGGGCGAAAAGACCATCAAGACATCGAGCAGCATGTCCGAAGTGCCCATGGCCCGTGGCCACGGCCACGCCGTCGGCGGTGACGACGTCGTCACGGTCAATGCCATGCCCAGTTCGTTCCAGAAGATGGAAGAGTCGATCGCGGCGCAGCAAATGCTGCTGCGGAATATGCTCGTGCAAGGCCAAAAGATGATGCAGCAGCAGCAACAGCAGCAGCAGCAGTACTACCAGCCACCGGTGCGGCCGAACCCGCAGATTGACATGATTGACGACATGACGCCGCTGGTCGTGCCGGCGCCGGGGCAGCGGCTCGCGCTGCCGCCGTCGACCTCGAGCCGATTCGAAGAGACCATGTAGGCGATACCAAGACGGACCGACCGAACGAACCTTCTGCGTCCCATCCATGTACTTACATTACAGCACGCCGTGGATGGGAGCGAGGGCGTATATACCCAGCCACCGACCCCACCCCCTCCCCCACGCTGTTTCAGAGAGACCACGCAAAACAAAACCACCAAAAAAACATGGACAGCGTGACCGGAAGTAGAGACAGCCGAGTCGGTCAAGAGCAAGAGAGTGATCGAGAGAGCGAGATGAAAGAAAGAGGGACAGGAAAGAGCAAGTAGTGTGCTTGTGGAGTGAATGTTGAATTGCGACCATCAATTTGCCTTAGGCACGGGACTGGGCACCAGTCATGGTCAAGAGCCACTACAGTATATGTCTCCGGTATGTGAGACCGTCATGTCCCGAGGCAGCTCCCCGCCGACCAATGCAACAGCGAGACGCGCTGAGCTGAATTGCTGCAGCGGTCAGGTTGGCGATTTGGTAGTACTGTACGTGCACTGTGAGAGTCCAGGGAAGCGTGTGGCGTCGGAACGTCAAAGTGCATAAGAATTACCGTACTGTGCTTATGTGGCGTGTACAGTCAGCATGTCTGGTCAGGTGTGATCGCTGAGACTTGCGATCGCTGCGTGTTGGAGAGAACAATGTTTTCGCAGCGACGAATTCTCTTTGGGAGACTATAGTACTGTTGTGCAGTACAGCGCCTTCGAGATAAACAATGTTTTCTCCGGGGGAGACTGTAGTACAGTAGTGTTGCACCTTCAACCTTCAACCTCGACGGTCAAGAGGGAAGCGTTCGAGTTGACTGGATCGTGCACTGTCGACAGACCTGGAACTTCAACAATACTGGACTGAACACGTTTCGTGGGGTGACTCACAATTGGACGCACGATTTCTGTCCAGGCATAGGTACGCGAATGGTTCTTTTGCCCGTAGCTCGGCGTGCGTGCCACTGGACCACCTTTCCCGTTCCCCGGACGACCAGAGGACTCTGACTCACCCTCACCGAGGATCTTGAGGCTTCTGGGATCTCCCCAATCTTTGTCATTGCTCAGGATATGGGGGCCCGTGGATCCGATCCACCAAACACCAAACCGAACTGTAGAGACTCGGCAAGCGTACCGTGCTGGCCGTGGCGGTCGATAGTATGTGTGGACTCCACACAGCATTCGTGTCAAGAGGATGGTGAGTCCCATGTACAGGCACGCTAGTGTGCACTGTACTGGTCTCACGCTTTCAGCGTCAGAAAGGGAGGCAGGCAGCACGTGAATGTGTTCGCTAAACGCTATTTCGTGTGGGTGATGCTGCTGGATTGTTAAGACCGATCACTGGCTGGCAGCGCTGCGTCGAATCTCGAAATTCCAAGGCTGGAAAGGATATTATAGCTGCGAGTCAGCAACGAAGGACCCATTCACGAGATTGTCATCACAAAGTTCTGTCGACTTGTATGAATACACGGGACTGGCAATACATCGTGCAGAGTACACTACACTGGCCCACCAGTGTCCAGAGATTTCGAGTACTGTACAATATATTGTATTGTCTTGAGATTGTCAAGGTCTCTCACCAACTCAACAACAGAATGATCCGTGTACGCACGTGCTGGTTTCGTCCACAGCGTGGATTGCGGGTCCAGCGCTCACGGCATCATCAAAAACAATCCAGGAGATGATGGCAAGTCAAACAAGAAGAAAACCAACAATAAGCTGACGGGCTGAGATGGCTGACCACCACGTTTGTACCCTGGTGGTCAGATAATACCGTTTGTTGCAAGACTGCGAGTTTCTTTGGAAGGAAGAAAGTGTTCTGTATTATCCTCCCTTGCAACCCCGTCGAAGCGGGAGCGCCTGATCTTCAGGCTGCAATACCCCCCGTGAGTGTCGATCCAGATGAGGCTCTTGTTTGGTGCTCTTGCCGCTCATAGGATACTGTATGTGGATACTGCACGAGTGCTTACTGTATCAGGCTCCATTGGCTGAGAGTCTCTGTCCGAGGCCCAGTTGAAACTCAGCGGGTTCCGTGGCCAAACTGCTCCGGTCGCGGTGGTCATGGAATTACAACAGCAACAAAACAAGGATGGCGAGATCGAGCGTCAAGAAAAAGAGTTCGGCTGGCTGATAGAAAAGGCAGGAAACACGAACGCGCCAAGGTGAGGCTAGTGGCTGATTACTGCATGCTCGACTCTCATGGCGACGGGCCGTTTAGACGTATCCGGATATCACTGGTACACTGCGTTCAATCGTCGATATTTGGAAAGGTTCAGTTACGCTGGACCTGTGGGACCGACGCCAGTACGGTTTTCCCACAGCGCCAGCACAAGGCAACGAAGCGTTCCCTCCTGGTAACGATAATACCCTGGCTCCGCCTTACAAGTTGGGGCCCTGGATCCTGTCCGTCAACCGACCGTGCTGATCGTCGTTGGTCGACAGTAGTGTAGTGTATCTACACACCAAGTAAGGGGGCAACTGTTCCGGCGGTCACAAAGGGAGGGCGCGCGGTTCACGCGCGCCCAGTGTGCCGTGTTTAGCGAAGATGGAGCTGAACAATTGTTGAATGATCGAACAATAACAACTGATAGATTTTCCCACTGGCTTGAAGCTCTAGAGTCAGTAAAGTCTAGTTTCTCGAAGGACGATTCAAGAGATTTTTATCACAATGTTCTGGCAATATAATCAAATGCCTGCATCTAACGTAGATTAAAATCTACGCTAGATGCAGATATTGCCAATCACCGAAAGACTCGCATTCTGTTGGCCTGCGGTTCTCAATACCGTTGAGTCAACGCCCAGTACTGTATCGGCATACTGGATCGATTTCTCAAGGCTGTGGAGTCAACGCTACGGTATCAGCAATACTGTATCGATTTACGAAGTGAAGAAGGTCCTCTTGCCAACAAACAACACAACGACCCGCGTGTGCACGTATGTACAGTACGCACGTATGTGCTGGATTGGTCTCCAGCGTCGATCGGAGCCCAACTCGCAGGGGCATCATCCACGAGCAGTCGGCAAGTCGACCAGAAGAAGAACCAGTGAGCTGACATGGCTGACATGGCTGAATATCACGGAAATCCGTGGTCAGATATGACCGTTTGCCTCACGCCCCAGCGGCTGCTACTTTTCTTCGGGTTGGAAGACAGTGTTCCTATACATTATCCTCCCTTTCAATTCTCGGACATGGACGCGGTACAGTACCTGCCGGAGTTGATTCTGCGTGTGTGGTACAGTACACTGATGGCCATGGCGTCCTGCTGAATAGATCTAGATTCTACTCGACTGTGCAGCAAACAGAATCTGCTGCTGACAGTCTCAACAGCCAAGCGAAGAGAGTTTTCAGAAGCCACACGGCTGTTCCTCTCGGTCATGGTGGGCATGGAATTACAGGTTCCGGTATTATACAACAAACACAAGGAACACGGGATCCGAAAGTCGAGAAAAGAGACCGGCTGGCTGACAAGAAAAAAAACCCTGGAGACACGAACACGCCCAGTGCAGTGTGTCTCTACTGCTTGGAAGCTGCTTGGTCTGTGGCTGATTACGGCACACGCGGCGCTGCTGGATACACACTGCTTGGACGTATCACCAACTCGCTGCTCGGGTCGCTTGCTCGAGCGTGGATAGACACCATTTTGCTCCACGTGCGTATGAGGAAAACGTTCAGTTGTGGTCGCCCAGATCGGTTGGAATCCCAGCGCCATCGCGTTTCAAGCTCAGCTTCTCAGAGGGACAGAAAAATAACCAAGACCATACCCAGCCACCTGGCACGTGACGCTCACCTTGAAGCGCCACCTCCCCGAACTCGGAACTGTCCAGAAGTCTCACATCAGGGGCAGTGGCTGGTCCCGTAGCTGTTCGCGTGTGTCTGGACAGACAGTCGCCTGGTCCGCACGTGCGGCAGATGGGGATCGTCAAGTTTTGCCCCAGACCATTGGTGGCGCAATTGACGCCAGCCTCCCTATGCTCCCGAGTACAGTACATAGCCCACCATTCCACCCAACCGATCCTGCGCGAATTGTTTATTCTTCATTATCGCATTTACTCTCGGACCAACAAAAGGCACACACATTCATCCACAACCTCCACCATGAACACGATGAACTGGAGCAACAAGGTCATGTCGGCCATGGCCAAGCAAAAGCCCGCCGAGCAAACAACGTCGTGGAACCAAAAGGTCTTATCGGCCATGTCCAGTGACGCCTCTTCGCCCACGAGCAAGCAAAGCAGCCACCGCAGTCCATCGGCGTCTGCGTCCGCGTCCATTTCCATGCCGTCGGCATCCTTTCGTAACAGCCACGCAGCGCGTCTCCCTAGCAGCGACCGTGGCAGCCCGTCGTCGTCTTTGTCGACCGGCTCGCCGGGATCTGTTGCTGCGCTTCGCCACCGCACGCGCACGGCCGGCGCCGAGCGTCTCCGCCGTGACATAAGCAGCAGCCGTGGAGCTGGAGCTGACAAGCCGACGACAATGCCGTCCACGGAAAGCCTGCCGACGATGGTGCTGTCCGAAGCCAACGACAAAGATGCGGACGACGTCGCCATGGTCACGCCGCGGCCCAGTTCCTTTGCCACGGTTGAGGCGTCGATCGCCAAGGTCGAAGAGTCGATCGCGGCCCAGCAAAAGCTTTTGCGGAGCATGATCGTCGAAGGCCAAAAAATCATGCAGCAGCAGCAGTACCAGCGGCAGCAACAGAGCTTCTACCGCGAGCGCATGGACGCCATCTCCTCCTCCTTGCCGACGCGACTCGCGCTGCCCATGAGCCCGACGGAAGCGACGCTATAGGGATCGAACCGCACAGCCTCTCACAGACCACCATCCATGTCCATGCATCGTCCCTCCTTCCTCCCCCTGTACTGTACAGACCAAATCCATCCGCATATTTGTAAGCCGTACTATTACTATCCCCAATGAATTGATAATGAAGAATTCCGCTTTCATGCATAACACATCTGAAGCCATTGAATAAAAAATTACCATACTGCTGCTAACACTAACAAACGAAAAACGTCCAGCGATCGACGTCTTCTACTAAAACTAGAACTTGCACGAGAGTTGCATCACTCACACTCTCACACACTCAGTACCGCTGCACGAGCTGCGGTACGAGCGGCTTGTGGTGGTGGCTGCTGCTCGTCGTGCTGCTCGTGGTCGACATGGTCTCGCTGTCGGCCTCATTGAAGAGCAGCATGCGCAATCGGAAAATCGTCTCGAGATCTTCCGACGCCGGACTCGCACTTTCGTTGAGGGGCGGGCGTGGCGGCGGCAGCGACGCACGTGTGTTCTCAACAGTACTAGTATCACTGTGCAAGTGGACAGGAAGGGTCGGTGCCGAATTGGCACGGCCCGCAGTCGTCGACAAAGGGATCATGAGAGACCGTGGCGACACGTCCGGCTGCGGCATCGGGCGGAGCATGTGTCTCGCCCCCAATTCGGGCATTATGTGCATGGGCGACTGCGTGGGCGTTGTCGTGTGGGAGCGCACGGCTCGACCACGGCTGCCACCACCACTCCCGGCACTGCTTCCGCTGATTTTGCGATGGAAAGGAGGAGGCGACGCGGCGACGCCGTGGTGTGGAGACGGCTGCTGCTGTTGCTGCTGTCGAGAGAGCTGGTCGACACTGGTGAGCGTGCCCTGGCGCTGCTGCCGGTCGTGGCGGGCCGCGTACTCGCCATACAACCGCAGGAATTCTTCGTGGTCTTGCGGATCGTACTGGCGCTGCTGCTGAAGCCTGTGGAGCTGCTGGATCTGGTGCGGCTCGAGCGTCGACGCCTTGGGCGTGCAGCGTTGCGGCTGCCTGTGGTACACCTGGCCCGCGACCGCCGCTGCCGCTGTCGTCAACGCGTGGACATTGTAGCCATCATATTCCACGCTGTCGTCATCGTCCGACTCGTCTTGCTCGTACAGATCCGACGACGTGGTCGAGTCCCCATAGGGCGGCTCGCCCTCGGGCTGATACCCGCGCCGATGTGCACTTGACGCACGCCGCACGGACTGCTGGTGATGGGCATGCGGATTGGCATGCGGGAGATACTGGTGGCTAAAGCTGCTCACGCTGGTGGCGCTGCCGCTGCTGCTTCGCCGCGTCGAAAACGACACGCGGTGCGCATTGGCCTCGCGCACGTCGGCCCGTGCTTGGCGTGTACAGTTGAGACAAAACCGTAGTGCGACGACGCCCGTGTCGGAAATGTGCTTGAGTTCGTCAAAGAAAAACATGCGCTTCGTGCAGCGCTTGCACACTTCGCGAATGCAGCCCTGGCACCGGCGCTTGGCGCGTGTAAACTTGAATTTGTGGAAACACACACCGCATGCGTTGGCCGACGCGAGCACTTGCGCGGCATTCACGTGGAGGTGGAGGTGGTGGTGCCCCAGCGGCGAAATGTGGGACGCGCGCGTCAGCGACGACGACGGCGACGGCGACAATGACACGGGCCCCGCGAGCAGCGGCTTGAGCCGTCCTGGGTTTAGCTTGGCCGTGCCGTTCGCGAGCAGTGCGCGCGCGTCACAGATGGTCTCGACGTTGGCAATGCCTGGAAACATGAACGAAATGGTCTTGGTCACGACCCACGCTGGCATGTTGCCGGCATTGCTGTGCATGGCCTTGGTGAACGCGTCGACGCGTGAGCCGTTTTGCCTGTAAAAGTGTAAATTCGAAATCTTGCCCGTGACCAAGGGCGGCAAATTCGACTTGTCAATCGCAATGTCGTCCATGGGCATGGACCGCAGAAAGCGAAACAGTACGCGCTCGCCGTCGACGTCGTAGGCCGTGCCTTCGTAACTGAAAAACAGAAAATCGCGCGACGTCATGATCGCTGGCGCTGGCGACCGGAAGCAAATCCAGCGCACGCCGACAAAATGCATCGGGTCTTCATGCGTGCGTGTCTCGTACGCCTGCAAAATCGCGCCGTCGAGGAAGTTCGCTTCGTACAAGTGCGCAAACGCGCACCGCACGTCGTAGGTCGTGTCGCAGTACATGCCCGCGACGAGCTCGTCGAGCTGGACACCTTCGAGCGTCGAGCGAATGAGAATGTCCTTGTCGCTCGTGTTGGGCACGGGCCGCACAAAGGCCTTGAGCTGCGGCCGGTCGGCAATCATGTCAAAGCCGTCGCGCACGCGGTCCTTGAAGGCATTGTACCACGAGTGGCGGCTCGCGAGCGCGCGCATGATCTCGTCCTGCGCGACCTCTTTCCACGCGTCCATGCGCGCGGCCGGCACGTGCATCCGCGGCACGTGGTGCTCGGCCACGGGGAAGATGTCCTCGAGACCCATCGTGTCGTATTAACCGCCCACGGAAATTTACTCGAGTGGGCTGGAAGGAGAGTTGGAGGAGGGAGGAGAGGAGGGAGGAGAAGTGGAGGAGAGGGGGAAGGGAAGAGTGGACGCCGAGCGGACGGACGGGCTGGGTGGGGGGAGGGGTCCAAATCCGCCAAAAACGCGCAAACTCAGACGAGGTGCGTTGGGTGTTGGGCGACCTTTATTCTTTTCGTTCTTTTTACCGTTTGGAATGCGATCTGAATGAAGGGCGGCCCGTGGATGGCGGAAAGAAATCTGAAGGGGAAACAAATTGCTGTTGGTTGTGTTCGTTATTTGTTTTCTTTCGTTCTTGGTCACCTGTCAATTCTTGATGTTGCGGTGTGTGGTGTTTGTGGGTTATACGGTGTCACGCCCAGTCCAACATGTGGACCGACTGGTTGTCAACGCCCAGTTGTCCACAGTGGCGCCCCACCATGGAGTCCTGGTCATTAACAGTATGGAGCAAGTTGAGAAGGCGTGAAAGATATACAGTACCGGAACGCGGTGCTTCAAAACGAGAGAGGGTCTGGATTCCAGACTCTGGAAGAACGCAGAGGACGGTGCAGCTGCGGCCGTCACGCAATCTAGAGCAGAAGTCCACAAACTTTGACCATCACAAACGTTTTGTCCCCGCTTTGTCACGGAAACCATTGGTTGAACCAGAACCAAGTCTGACAGACTGTCTGTGGAGAATGAGAGAGAAATGATCGGACTGGGAAGGGGGAGCGGACGCGTCTACAAACCCCAGCGGACGAGCGTCCACTCATCCAAGGCAAGTGACTGCTGTGGGATACATCCTCAGCAGCCGAGAAAATCCCTTTTTTCGTCCTCGTGTTTCGAAGAATCCGTGTCCGATAAGAATGTTATGGAATTTCCGATGCTGGGGCATTTTACCGTGGATGAAAACATCTCCATTCTGGTGCAGTGTGGAGATTGCTCCCTGGGTATATGCTTTCGTTTGCGACTCAATTTTGCATAAGCTGTTAGTCACACTACAGAGCGAACTGAAGACATCAGCGTCAAGAGTCCAGAAACTTCCACGGCTGACAACAACCTGTCACTGCCGCAGACAGTGCCAGAGGGCTTGAAGTGGCCGATTGAGCTAGGCTGGCCAGTGGAAGCATCACTGGAATGCGCAGAAGTAAGAATGGAGGAGGAGCCGGACGCTGGTCAAATGGACTGACTCGACAATGGCTGATTTGGCCGCAGCGCTCACAGATACCAGAATGGAAATGAGATTTTAGAAAGGAAAATGAGTTTTCCTGCGATTTTACATACGTCAGCGGTGGACGCGCGAACGCCTTCTAAAGTATTTTAATACTGTGCTTGCATTTTTTGGTATTGAAGTGAACACATCATTTCTGCTTGCGTGCGGTGGCCGTCGCTCTTGCTTTCTCCAATGCAAGAGACGGCCTTGCGCAAACACCAGCCCGCCGAAGGATTGAGGGGATCCTGGCGCCACACCTTCCCGTTAGAAGCGTATCCTCGCACGAATGAAGGATAAAGGGATTCATCATCAACCCAGTGCACCCAAGAAACGAGACGGTCCCGATGGCCAGTCTGTCCGTCAAGACTGTGGTCCACGTCTAGGGGAATTCATTGATGGAGCCGATGACGACGTTCGCACTGCGGGAAGGTCGGGAAGGTTTGGGCCGTGGCCGTGGTGCTGCGTCAGCGCGAACGGGGACTGGATTAGAGACACGATGCAGGGCACAATACAGTAGTGCTTTCTAATCGGACGGAGAATCGTGCACGGCTGGAGAAGCAAGTCTATGGGGGGGGGG
>JAADVC010000628.1:0-17764 GCA_023334575.1 Pythium volutum
GACCGGTCACTTGGCAATTCCACACGCACCAACTATGGCGTCGTCTTCGTCTTCGACGGCGCCCCCGCACTTCTCGAAGCGCATCCTCGTCACGGGTGGCGCCGGCTTCATCGGGTCCCACGTCGTGATCCATCTCGTCAAGACGTACCCGCAGTACTACGTCGTCAACATGGACTCGCTCGACTATTGCTCGTCGATCCGCAATGTCCACACGGCCTTCGAGACCACGGCACCACCACCACCGCAATCTCTCCCCGTCACTGGAGACGGCGCTGTGGACGAGGTCGAAGACGATGAGCTGGGCGAGCGGCTGCGTGGCTCGTTCTGCGTCGGCGATCTCCACGCCGCGACCGACGCTGCGCCACCCACCGTCTCCGAAAGCGATGCCAGCGACAGCCGCCGCCGCCGCGCCGGATCACTATCACTCCCGCCGCTGCCCGACAATTACAAGTTTATCAAGGGCGACATCACGTGCGCCGATCTTGTCGAGTACATTCTCCAGACCGAGCGTATTGATACCGTGCTCCACTTTGCGGCGCAATCCCACGTCGACTTGTCGTTCCGCAATTCGCTGCCGTTTAGCCAGACCAACATCTTGGGCACGCACGTGCTGCTCGAGGCCGCGCGCGTGCATGGCAAGATTGAACGCTTCATCCACGTGAGCACAGACGAAGTGTACGGCGAAGGCCAGCGCGACACGGCCGCGATGCGCGAGGACCACGTGCTCGAGCCCACGAACCCGTACGCGGCGACCAAGGCAGGCGCCGAGTTTATCGTCAAGGCCTACCAACGGTCGTTCCAGCTGCCGACCATCATTACGCGCAGCAACAACGTCTATGGACCGCACCAGTATCCGGAAAAGCTCATCCCGAAACTTATCAACCAAATCTTACGGGACCGTCCAGTCACGATCCACGGCGACGGCTCGCATACGCGCAACTACCTCTACATCTCGGACGTTGTCGCGGCATTTGACGTGATTCTCCACCAAGGCGAGATTGGCCACGTCTACAACATTGGCGGCACGAATGAAGTCCCGAACGAGCGCGTCGCTTTGGATTTGCTGTGCATCCTCAAGCCGCAGTCCACGGAGCCCGAGGCCAAGCGCCAGTGGATCACGTACGTACGGGACCGGCCGTTCAACGACCTGCGCTATACGATCGACGCCAGCAAGCTGCGCGCGCTGGGCTGGCAGGAACAAGTGTCATGGATCGACGGGCTCCGCAAGACGGTCCACTGGTGGACCAAGTTTGGCCATCGGTTCCCCAATATTGAGCACGCGCTCGCGCCACACCCGGCCGCGTTCAAGCAAACCTACAAAGTGCCGCTGTACAAAGAGAATCCTCTCCAATAGACTGCTTCAGTATTGTGTCGGCGTGTGGTGACGCAGGGTATCCCCCATCCATTTTTTCTTTGCCACTTCCAGCGTGGCACGCGCGGGAAAGGCAGCGATTACATATTCTAACCATCACTCTGTGGGAAAGAGTGTTGTGCTTGGCTGCGTCTCACCAGAGGCGTCTCTCCCTTTTTATCCGAGAGAGCGTCATTGGGGAACAACGCAAAGAGACCAAGAGGGGAGAAGAAGAAGCATGCATCCGCTGGACCTCATGAGCGACACGACGAGCGACAGCGACGACATGGGCGCCATGCTGGGCGATTTGGACGGCGACCTCGAGTTCTTTGACGGGCTCTTTGAAGATCTCAAGCACAGTACATGTAGCGACGGTCTCGTCTCAGCCGAAGGAGCACCCACGACGGTGCTTCCTATAGCTGGGACGGCTCCACGAAGCGACCGCCGTCGCCAGCGATGGCAACCGACAGAAGACCCTACCAGGCCGCTGCGGACCACGACGGTCATGACCACTGGATGGAAAGAGATTGCGACGCGTCAGCGGCAGCAGCGCGCCGACGCCGAGAAACGGAACGCCGAGCTCCGTAAAGTGCTCGTGTCGCACGTGCAGGCGAGTTGGAAATTGCTCAAGCTCACCCACAAGGCCGCGACGCTCGCGATGCGGCTCCCCATTGCTAGCATCGGTCCGGGGATGCCCTACATGGGGCCATCGGCCGATTTGGCTCGAATTCATCATGATCTCGACGCGCTGGTCCGCGAGGCCGATGGCGCCACGCAGCGAGTGAGCGATGTCGTGTCGATGGACCTCCAGGTCATTGCGCACGAGAACCGCATTCTCCAGACTGGGACGGGGACGGCACTGGAATCGACCTTGGAAGTCGCGTGGGTCTTGCCGTTTGGTGTTGACGCGATCGTCGATGCGCTCGCGGCCCACACGGTGCGACTCGTGACCAAGACGGACGACCGCGATGCCACGGTACATTTTACGATGCTAGTTCTATTGAAGAGATAAAGGAGACGCTGACAACTGTGCCGTATGACAGACGCTCTTTGAAGGCGCTGCGCTCAAGGTCGTCCAGGCCGTGACGCAGCCCAAGCTGCGGAATGGGGTCCCCTTGTCCAAGCACGGCCAGCTCGCGACGCGGATCGAGCCGGCGAAACGCGACGGCTCGAGGCTGCTGGTCGTGGCAGCACGAGGCGGGCTGGTCACTCAGGGGCATGTCGTGGTCACGATCGAAGCCGATGGATACGTGGTCGTGAGCCCCGTCCCGGGCCACGACAGCGAGGCGCTAGGCCCATTGTCACGGATCCACTGGTGCCACAAGTTTCGGTATCAGCCGTCACCGACCTCGACGTTGAACCACGACGAACGCGCCAAAAGCGTCCACGTCATGGCGGCTAGGGCCGTGCGGAAAGCTGACCGCCAGGTCGACAAGGTGACCCAGGCCATGGAGAATCTGTTGCTTTCGAATGGCAAGCAGAGCTAAAGAGAACTAGTGGACTGTGGGGAACTAACTGTAAACACGAGGATCTGCTGAGCTACTCTTACACCTCTAAAAGTCCATACTGCTGGCGACGCCTGCCACTCGTCCTGAGGCAGGACTTTTGACCCGTCGTTGGTCATTCGTCCTCGGCTCTACCTGTGCTGGATCTGATACCGTGCCAGCGTGGAGAGAAGTTATCAGATCAGGTAGAGGGTCCATTCCTGCCAGCATCCACGACTGAGCGGAGGCGACGAGATGGTCGATGCCACGGGCCATCACAGCGATATAGACACTACGCTCGCGCTGCTTGGTGACGTTGACGGCGATCTGGAGTTTTTCCACGGGCTTTTTGATGATCTTTCGGGTAGCGACGGTCTCCGCTACGACAACGGCCCCGTGCCGCCGTCTCCCTCGTTCGATGGCGCCGCCTCTACCACCACACGAAGCGATCGTCGCCGACAGCGCTGGTCTCCAGTCGAGGAAAAGACATCAGCGACTCTCTCATCCGTACTCGTAACGAGTGGGGACTGGCGGCAGACGGCGAAACTGCGCAAGCACGAGCGCGAACAAGCGGAAAAGGAAAATGCCCAGCTGCGCAAACTGGTAAATGCCCACGCAAGGGCAACGCAGAAGATGACCAAGCTCCTCCACAAGGCCACATTGCTCTCCGCCAGAGGACCCATAGTGCTCGAGAAGCCTCTGTGGACTCCCTACATGGGGCCGCCGTTCAATCTCCACGAACTCACTCTGGAGCTGGACAAGCTGGCGCGCAACGCCGACGCCGTCATGGCGTCCAGTGCACTGGTGTCTTCGCACCCAGAGCCATTTAAGGTGGAGAATCGCATAGTACAAACAGCGACGGGCGACGCCTTTGAGACGACTGTCCAAGTGGCCTGGGTCCTACCCTTTGGCGTCGAGCACATTACGAGTACGCTGCTGGTCCACTCGATCCGTCTCGTGACGAGAAAGAACCAGCGGAGTGTCCAGACCGTGCACGAAGATGCACAGCTCAAGGTCACACAAGCCGTGAGTCGAGTCAAAGAGAAGAATGGACTCCGCGTGACCAAGCACGGCCAGCTCGCGACACGTCGAGAGCCACCGAAGCAAGACGGTTCGCAACTACTCGTGCTCGCGGCACGTGGCGGCTTTGTGAAAGACTCGGCCATGGTGGTCTCGATCGAGGGCGGCAGCTTCATCCTCGTGAGCAGCGTGCCAGACCACGACAGCTCAGCACTGGGCCCGCTGTCCTCTGTCCGCTGGTACCGTTGCTTCCGTGCCAAGCCGTCCGACGAAGCCAACTTAACGCCCGCGAAACGCGCCAAATGGATCGAAATGTTCACTTTGAAATCGGGACGCAAAGCCGAGCGCGAGGTCGATGCCGTCACGCAAACCATGGAGAATCTCCTGCTCGCGAGTCCATCACAGCAATAACCACTATGCGAACGTCTAAAAAAGATAGTCTGCATTCTCCCTTTTGATACTGTGATTGGGCCCACAGAGGCGACTTATGCCCTGCTCTGGGACGGCGTAAGCAGTAGATTTTCCATCATGCGCGTGATCTTGTCGATCTGGCGTTCGGCTTTCGTTCCGGACTTTATGGTAACCGCATGGACCCACCGCATGTGTTCAGCGCGGCTCCTATCCGCCTCGGTCAACGGTTGCGCACGGATCCGACGCGTCAAGCAAATCCGTGACAATGGCCCAAGCGCTGCACAGCCGTGGCCGCGCATTGTGCTCACATGAATGAAGACAGCGCCTTCGAGTGTGACCACGAGTTTCGAATTCCGAACAAAGCCACCGCGCACGTCGATGATCAATTGTTGGGAGCCGTCGTTTCTCAGTGGTTCGCGGCGCGTCGCAAGTTGACAGTGCTTGGTGATCGCAAGGCCGCATTTCACTTTGGCTCGAGTGACGGCTTGACGCACCTTGAGCTCGTGGTCTTCGTATAGGGTTTGGACACTGCACATGTTTTTCCTGGTCACGAGACGAATCGAGTCGACCAGCAACGTATTTGTGATGCGCTCGACATCGAAAGGCAGCAGCCAGGCCGCTTCGACAGTCGTCTCAAAGGCGCCACCCGTGGCGGTCTGCACAATGCGGTTCTCCACTGTTGTCGCTGGCGTCGTGTGGGAGGACGCCAATGGCATCGATGGCTTCGCGGCGTCGGCGTCAAGAGCGAGTGCATTGAGCTCGTGGATGAGTTGGTACAGATCGAACGACGGTCCGAGGTAAACAAGCTGTAACGGCTTCGCGAGGGTCGGTTCACTGGATGCGATCACTGTCGCCTTGTGAAGGAGCTTGGCGATCTTCTCCGTCGCGCGGGTATGGGCATCGACCAGTTTGCGTACCTTTCGGTTCTTCTTCTCGGGAGCTTCACGTTTGTGCTTTTGCACCTTTGCGATCCGGCGCCATTCGTTTGACTGCACGAAACTGCGTGAGCTCGCGGTTACCTTTCCGTCCTCTGGATGCCAGCGGCGTCGACGTCGATCGCTTCGCGCGGCAACGAACGCCAGAGAAGGCGGAGGTTTGCTGTCGGCGATGGGGTCGGTCTCAGATGTGAGACTTTCGCAGTCCAGAAGGTCGTCAAAAAGCCCGTGAAAGATCGAGATCGCCGTGCACATCGCCAAGCAGCGCGAGCGTGGCGTCGATATCGCTGTGGTCGCTCGGTGCGACGAGCATCTCTCCTCTGCGGCCCATGGTGGATGGTGGGTCGCTGGACGATCTGGATGAAGAGTGATTGTTGTACAGTGTACAGGCCGAAAGTCTGCGACGTGTGAAATGCTCCTCCTTCTGATGACGGTATCAATGTGATTGGCCAATGGCGTGACATGATTTGCAATGAAGCAGAACGACTGGTTAAAAAGGTTGACTCCAGCCCATCTCATGGATGACGTCATCAAATGTAGCCATCTGAGCCGAGCAGATCACGTTGCCATCCGCAAGCGGGACCAGAGCAATTGTCACTCTCCATTTTATTTTCTCCTCACAAGGACCAAACGAAACACTTTTAAGTTAGAGGCTTTTAAGTTCCAACATGCGTTCAACGACGGCGGCGCGGTACGAAGAGATGGTGCGGTCCGTCGCCAAGACGCTGCTGCGCGGATCTGGCCACTCGCTCCACCACTTGCGCACGTCGGACGTGAGCGACTTGCGCCGCATCATTCAGCACTTGCTCGTCGTGCGTCCGGCGCCAGAGGACCCAACCGAGACGGACACGGACGAAGAGATTCTGTACCAACAAGTGGACGAGATCCTCTGGCTCGAACAATCACGATCACGCTCGGCGCTTGTCGACGCCGACACGTTGCCGTCAGTCGGAGAGTGCGCAGACGCTGGATCGCCCGAAGTCTACAAACGAATCGTGCTCTGGAAGGGAGACATCACAGCTTTGCGGGCCACCGCGATTGTCAACGCTGCCAACTCGGCGCTGCTCGGATGCTTCCAGCCGCCACACCGTTGTATCGACAATGTCATCCACTGCAAGGCCGGTCCGCGGCTCCGCACGGCATGTGCGCAGATCATTCAAGCCCAAGGACACGAAGAATCCGTGGGGGATGCCAAGATTACGCCGGGCTTCGCATTGCCGAGCCAGTACGTGGTCCACACGGTCGGTCCGGCACTGCGCCGCGGGCAAAAGCCGACGGCCATGGAGAGAGCGCAGCTCGCGTCGTGCTACACGTCGTCGTTGGACGCGTTGCTGGCCAAAGTCCAGTCCAGTGAGGCCACTGAGGACGCGACGATTGCGTTTCCGTGCATTTCCACTGGTTTGTTTGCGTTCCCCGCCGATGAAGCCGTCCCCATCGCTGTCTCGAGCGTCGTTGAGTGGCTGGAAAAGCACGACCACGAGACGGCATCGTGGAAAGTGGTTTTCAACACGTTTCTCCCGACTGACCTCGAGCTGTACGCTGCCTACTTTCAGCAGCAGCTCGCTGGCTTCGCACTTCCTCCTCCACTACCTGACGCGTCGCTCCAAACCGCGCTGCAGTTGGTCCAGGACGCCGACTACTTGCTGATCTCGGCAGGCGCCGGGCTCTCGGCCGCCGCTGGCTTGGACTATACATCCGAATCCGTCATGCAAAAATTCCACCCACGAGTCCGCAAGATCCTCCCGTCGTTCCGTATGATGTACAGTTCGATCGGGTACAGCAAGTGGCACCCCGAGCTCATGTGGGGGTACCTCTTCAAGCAGATCAGCACGGCCCGCTTTGACTGGGTGCGCCACCGCACGGCGCCGACCTATGACTATCTCCATACGATCCGAAATGCCTTTGAAAACAAGGTGCCCACGTCCACGTACATTTCGACCAGCAATGCCGACGGCATGTTTGAGCAAGAAGGCTTCCCAAAGGACACGACGTGCCTCATGCAGGGCGATTACGGTCGGATCCAGTGCAAGCCGCCCTGCCGGCAGGACAGCGTCTGGGACGCGAGGCCGTTCATGGAAAAGGCACTCGAGAGCTTCAACGAAGCGACCTATGAGATCGAGGACCCCGAGGGGATCCCCAAGTGCCCGCACTGTGGTGGCGACATGTTTTTGCTGCTGCGGATCGATGGGTCGTTTCTTGAGAGCGCGCTGGCCGAGGGCAAGCGTGCGTATCGCCAATGGCTCAAGACCGTCATGCAAGATGTCAGGGACAATGGCAAGAAGCTCGTGATCCTTGAGGTTGGCGTGGGCTTTAATACACCCGGCGTGTTGCGGATCCCAAACGAGGAACTCGCGGCCGAGCACGGCGTGAGTCTTGTGAGGGTCAACAGCGATCACCCAGAACTACCGTTTGATGCCAACGGCGTGGAACTCTGCATGGACGCGAACGAGGTGCTCCAGTTCTTGGCGGAAAAGATAGTGCCAACAAAACTGTAGGCTTCCATGGACGTTAACACGTGGATTAAATGGACACATTTGTTGAGGGAAAATCGCACACGTCGCAGAATCCTAGGCTCGAAAGACCCAGCGTTTATGTTGTGATATTTCGTTTCGTATCCCGTCCTCATGCATTTCTCTACGTGACTCACATGTTATCCGAGACCTCCTCTACGGCAGTTAAAGTTTGCTCGTCGTGCGGGACGCGTTTTGGAACAGCTTAAGCTTTTCCAAATTCGTGACAATGTGGGCAGCGCACGTGTCGGGATCTTCGGCGACCGTGAGGTGCGAAAGCCCCTCGAGCGGCTCGGCGACCGAATACTTTTCCGGTAACGCCTTTGCGACGCCCATTGTGAGCGGCAAATTGAAGAGCCGCGTGTGGTCGCCAAACTCAAACACGACTGGACACGCGACGCGCGCCACCTCTTGCCTGGAAAAGCACATGAGTTCGTGGCAGTACAGCGACGCCTCCTGCATCAGCGGCATGGCAAGGCGAAAGCGCTTGCCGTCGTTCGTTTTCTTGATACCACTCGTGAGAAACGCGTCGAGGCTCTCGGGGTGCAACCGACGAAACATGGGGTTCTGCTTGAAATGCGCGACGACTTCGGCCCATGTATTCCTATAGAAAATCAGTCAGAGAACTGTTGTAGATGAGGGAGACTTTTAAGCGAAACGTACCATTCTTGCGGACGCGCCATCGTGTTGACGACCATGACGGTACGGGCCTCACTAAGAGCTTCGGGTCGGTGGCCGACGGCGAACGGTGGTTCAAACAATACGAGTCCAGAGAACGTGCCCGGGTTGTGGATCTCGACATTCAGCAGCGACGCTGCCCCCATCGAGTGGCCAATACCGATGATTCGTGTCGTGCGGTTCAGCGCGCTGTCTTCGCGTCGTAACTCTCGGGTCGTCTCTAGTAAATCAGGCGGCGCCCACACGGTCCAGTGTCGTCCGGGGTGCTCGACGCGTGGTTGCGTCTTGTCACCGTTCTCGTAGAAGAGCGTCGCGGCATCGGCGTCGCTGCTCTTGCTGCCGTGGTACCGCCAGTCGAACGTGACGTACTCGCACGGGACACGCTGGAGCAGCGCCGAGGCCTGGAGACGACGCACGATTGGCGTCCAGATACCTTTGTGGAAGCTGCCGCCGTGGCAAAAGAGCAGCACGATCCGTTCACGCGGCGGTGGTGGTGGTGCCATGGCTGGCGAGCCGATCTGGGAATGAGAAGTGACTTTCGGTTCTCGTTTGACACAAAGGGTCAAGTTCAAGTTCCCCCATGGTGAGATGACGTCAACAAGAATGGCGGCATGTTGCACGAAGGTTGCACAAACATCTTGGTCTCACCTCAAAGTGTAGCCATATCGGAAAAAACGCAAATGGAACAAAACGATCGTGTCTTCGGTATAGAGAGAGTCTACGCGCCAATCAATCTGGTGTGGATGCCTTTGTTGTTCATGGAGGAACAATGGGAGAAAGTCTGTTCTACTGGAAGCACTGGCGGCACACATCACGTACGCTGGCGTCCTCGGCCTCTTCTGGAAGCGTCACCCGAAGCTGCAGCACACACAAAAACAACAAAAGCGTCAGTGACCCTCACCACCACCACTCCCTTTCATACTGTATACAATCCCCAACGTACCAACGGGTTGAGTTCCATGTCGCGCTTGATCGCGAGTCGCGCATTGTCGTTGCGCGCCCACGCACGACGCGCGACGCCATTGTTGACGTCCCAGTAGAGCATCGACGCGGCCTTGTCGCGCGCTTCCTGCGAGCCGTCGAGCACCATGCCAAAGCCGCCGTTCGTGACTTCGCCCCAGCCGACACCGCCGCCATTGTGGATCGAGACCCAGGTCGCACCGCGTGCCGCGTCGCCGATCACATTGTGGATCGCCATGTCGGCGCAAAACATCGAGCCATCGTAGACATTCGAGGTCTCACGGTACGGTGAGTCCGTGCCGCTCACGTCGTGGTGGTCACGGCTCAGAATCACGGGCGCCGAGACGTCGCCGTTCGAGATGGCGTCGTTGAACGCCAGCGCAATCTTCTGGCGAGCCTCACGGTCCGCGTACAGGATACGCGCCTGCGAGCCCACGACCATCTCGTTTTCTTCGGCGGCTTCGATCCACTTGAGGTTGTCGCGCAGCTGCGCCGCGACCAGCGCATGCGGCTTGGCGTCCAACAGCTCGCGCAGCACACGCGCAGCGATCTTGTCGGTCTTGCGAAGATCCTCGGGCGTGCCGGACGAGCAGATCCAACGGAATGGGCCAAAGCCGAGCGAGAAAATGTCGCCCATAATGTCTTGCACATAGGACGGGTACACAAACATGGTCTCGGGCGTCTGCTCGTCCCCGGCGACCGGCGCACCGGCGCGCTTGGCCTCCAAAAGGAACGAATTGCCGTAGTCCCAGAACTTCATGCCCTTGGTCGTGAGTCGGTTCACGGCCGCGACGTGGCGCCGCAGCGATTCCTGCACGAGCTCCTTGAACTTGGCCGGGTCGTCAATCATCATTTGCTGCGACTCTTCAAACGTGAGCTGCACGGGGTAGTAGCCGCCGTTGTACGGGTTGTGGAGCGACGTTTGGTCCGAGCCGAGCTCGACCAGCACTTCGCCCGTCTTGTCAACTTCGTCGGCGAGCCGTTCCCAGAGCGTGACAATGTTACCGTGGAACGCAATGCTCACAGCCTTTTTCTCTTGCTTGGCGAGGCGAATGCGTGCGACACAGGCGTCCAGATCACTCACGACCTCGTCGACCCATCCCTGTTCGTGGCGTTTCTGGACCGCCGCACCGTCAATCTCGGCCGTGACCGAGACCGCGCCCGAGATGACCCCGGCCTTGGGCTGCGCGCCGCTCATGCCGCCAAGTCCCGACGACACGTAGACGACACCGCCCAAATCTTCCTTACCGAGGTACTTGCGGCCGGCGTTGAGCACCGTGATGGTCGTGCCGTGGACAATACCCTGCGGACCAATGTAGCAGTAGCTGCCGGCCGTCATTTGGCCGTACTGCGTCGTGCCGAGCGCATAGAGCTTGTCGTACATTTCGCGGGTCGAGTAGTTTGGGATCATCATGCCGTTGGTCACAATCACCCGCGGCGCCTCGGGTTTGCTCGGAAACAAACCCATGGGGTGGCCCGAGTACATGACGAGCGTCTGCTCGTCGGTCATTTGCGACAAGTACTGCATCATGAGATGGTACTGCGCCCAGTTCGAAAAGACGCTGCCGTTGCCGCCGTACGTAATGAGGTTGTGCGGAAACTGCGCAACGCGGCGGTCCAGGTTGTTCATGATCGTGAGCTGGATCGCCGCGGCGGCCTTGCACTGCGCCGGGTACGCCGTGATCGGGTACGCGCGCATTTCGTACGCCGTCGGGCGGAAGCGGTGCATGTAAATGTGGCCTTCGTCCTTGAGCTCTTGCGCAAACTCGGGCGCGAGCGTCGCGTGGAACTTCGCGGGAAAGTACCGCAGTGCGTTCTTCAGTGCGAGCACGCGCTCTTCGTCGCTCAGGTTGGCGTTGCGGCGCGGCGCGCGCGGCACAGTCGGGTCCGGGTACGCACCGGGGTGCGCCGGCAGTTCGGTCGTGGGCAGACCGTGCGCGAGCGAGCTAAGGTCCACCGAAGCCATCTTGGTGAGAGAGAGAGAAGCGGAAAGTAGAAGGGCGGGAGTATGGAGTGGCGAGCAAGTTCTCGAATGAGCAACGTTGATGGAAGGCGCACGCGACGCGGCAGGTTCGTTTGCAGAGTCTGCTGGCCCAATGGATCCATTCGGCGACAGGCGTCACCAAAGAGTGGTGGATGCCGTCCAATCTCGAGTTGAATTGACGGAATGTGAGTGCTTTCTGTACGATCGCACAGTACATAAGACAGACTTGTACACGTTTAGACATTCACTCGTCTAATCATGGTGGAGTGGACCACGTGAGAAAAGACTTGAAGTTGAGGTAGGCCATGTTGACTTGTGTTGAGTATGGTGAGGTGTTTGCCAAAACACTCCCTAAACCTACTTGAGTCTCCACCAAGTTGAAGCCGCCGGAGAAATACTTGCAAACTTGATTTTCCATTGACTTTGCAAAAAATTGCAAATTACAGAACTTAATTCGTACTTTGTCAAACTGATGCGGTACATTGAATGTCACTAGAATGACCAACCGCATGGTCACTATTCTCCTCTCGAAAATGGTGCCGCATTGTGACTGTGGGGGGAACAAAGGGAAGCTAACGCCAAACACCAGCAGAAATGGCAAGCTCCGAAGACGTCGAGATGGCCAACGCCGAGCGCTCTACTGCGCGCCCCTCGATTCACGACATGCTGAATTACATCACGACCGGACAGATAGACGCGTTGAGGTCGTTTGTGCCCCCTACGAGCGCGCGAGGCGCTGTAGAAGCATCTCAAACTGGCACCGACGCCGACGTCGAGCGTGACCTGCTCGCTTCGTTTCTGCCGCTTCTCACGCGCGTCCACGAGGCGCGACGCGTCTCTGTGTCCCATCTCGCGTCTCCGTCACCTCTCTCGTCTCTTCTCACGCAGTTCGACCACGTGAACGAGCTTATTGCGTACACAAGCGCGGTCCAGACACTGACACTTGCCGACGTCGAGAGCTTCGCGGCCGAACCCATGGACGCAGCGACGCCCGTGTCCCGCCAGTTTGAAGGCGCCAGCGCACACGAGCGCGCGTGTATCGTACTGCATCTCGTGGTGTCGTTTACGAGCGGCACGGTCTCTACCGCGGCGCTCCACGAGAACGAATTGGTGCGCAACGACATTTACAAGCCGCATCTCATTGCGATTCTCGTGAACGCACTCGCCACGGACGCGCTGGTCTCGTCGCCTTCAAGCCATAGTAACGGCATCTCGCTTTCCACGGTTGTTCGGTTCTGTCTCGCAGTGCCGCTGGGCGTCGAGCTCATTGAAGCCCTCGTCCTCAACAACCCATCCAGTATCGGCCACGTCGTTGACATCATCGTGGATTCGATCCACGTGTGCAACCCTCTTCAGTCACCTGCCACCGACACGGCCGCTGCTCTCTCCAGTGCGTCGCTGCTGCCGTTTGAACTGCGTCAAGCCCAGGCGACCTGCTCGGCTCTCGCTGGGCTCTCGCCGGCGTTCGCAACGCAGATTCTCTACAAACTTCGCGACGATGTCGCGAGTGTCGCTGCGGCCTTTGTGGCGTTTCAGCTTCTCGTGGAGCTGCCCAATGTAACGCGTGGTGACGACCATTTCTACGCGGCGTTTATGTACCAGTGGCTGCGGCGCAGCGCGCAAGAGAAATTGCCGGCGCTCCACGTGTTTCTCCAGGCGGCTCTGTCTCGAGAGGGAGAGCTGCCGAGTGAACAGGAAAAGCCAGGCGGGATGCACACAGGAGCTGCTGCGTTTCTAGAGGAAGCGCGGTACGTGATGAGCCAGTTTCGCCAGTTTCTCATGGAAGATCTCGTGCAGTTTCGACTCGCCGCAACGTCCGGGGATGCCACAAAGACGCCCAGTCGGTTTTCGTTCACGGCGATGCTCCAAGTTCTAATCGGTGTGTTGGTGATTGGACGGCTCCACCCTGAAGACCATGAGACTACACAGCTGCTCAAGCTTTTTGACCGTCTCACCAAGGAGATCCCACAGTTCCAGCAGCCTGCGGTGTCGACCAAGAGCGTGGAACGGATGTTCTCGCTGGTGTACTTCCTGGTGCTATTGCTGTGCTCACCGTCGGCACCGGCGTTTGCCAAGATGCCAAGCCAGCGCGAAGACTCGACCAAGCTAGTGCTGCAGCTCGCGCAGCAGTGCATTTACTCGCTGTACAACGCCAAGGTCGCGTGCCCGCTCATGGTTCTCTCGTCTGTTTTACTGTACACCAAGTCGCCGTCGCTGCTGCCGTGTCTCAATTCGTTTTTGGGGGACACCTTTCCCATGACAAACGCCAACGTCCGCGTCGAGCATCTCCATGGCGTCGGCGACGCCATTCTCAAGCCCATTCTGACGGAAAATGTCATGGCACGCGAAGTACTCACGGTGTTCCAACCAACCGTAAACCTGTCGGCAGGCGACCACGACGCGATGGACGAGATGGTGCTGCGCAGTTTTCATGGACTGCTCGCCGAAAAATCGTTCCTCAGGCACCACCACGGCCGCAAGCTTGAAGAATGGATCGTATCTTTGCTTGACCGTGTCACGACCCCGATCCATCCGTTGCTCGTGGGTGTGCTGTTTGAGTGGATTGAGAACTACATCATGGCGTTTGAGTACCCGATCACACAGCGTCCACTGCTGCAGCTCGCTGTGATTCCTCTTTCGCATGCGTTTGTGAAGCGCTCGTTGAATGAGACGGCGTTGACGAGACCCTTTGCTCAAGCGAGTCGACGGGCGTGGGCAAGAGCGACGCTTGTTCTAGTCTATGCACTCCAGTTTAACCAGCGCATTCGCCTGAGCAGTGCGATGCCCGGCACCAAGCTCGCGGCGTTTGCCACAAACCAAGGTGGCGGTGTCGACGCCAACGATCCGTCATCGGCGCTTCGAGGCAGTGCCGACGTTCTGTTGGTGTACGATTTGGACGCGTTCCCGCTCCAGAACATTTGGAGGCACGTGTCGCAATACGCAGGCATTGGAGGTCTCTTTGAGTTTGCCGCGCCGACGCTTGGGCGGCTGTTAGCCGAAGAGTATCCGCAGTTGGTGCATGACGTTGGAGTTCCAGAACGTCTTGCGCTGGCTCGCTCGCCGTCCCGTAAGTCCAAGCTGCAATTCATCTCGGGCGACGAAGACAATAGTGGTCCTGACCTCCCAGTCGTGTCGTGGGCCAGTGCGTGCCTCTGGCTGCGCCAACTGCAGTCAGCTCCACCTGCTGAACGCGAAGAAACTATCAGACTTTGTGTTCGCGCGCTTCTCCCGCTCGCGATTTTATCTGTGGATCGCGCCACAACAAACGACGTTGGCTCGGAATCGTTCCTCACTCTGTTCTCGGAACTGTATCACACCACGATGCGGTGCGCATCTGTTGATCCTGCGAAGCTCGACCGAAGTATCGTGGAAGCCTTTTGCATGCCCCATCTCGTCTGGCGGCATTATCAGCAATCCGAGTCGAGGAAAATCGCGCTCAAGTCGTCTGCGTCGTCCCCCAGCTGGATTCACCGCGACCAGCTCATCGAGCAACCGTTCTACGTTCTTCAGAACGCCCACACGCGGGTGCTGTCATCTCCTCCACTACTGCGTGTGGTGCTTGGGCTGGTCACAAGGTTCCGAGAAGAGTGTATTTTCCAATTGCGCCGAAGGGAATCCATGGCGGTACTCGCCAAAAAGACGGCCCAAGCCAATGACGCCGCTGCCAACGGCCAAGCTGCGACCTCAACTACGGCGGCAACTTCGGACCAGGCTACACAGCATTTCCTCGTGGTCCAGGACTGCATTCTCGTCCAGTCGATGCTAGAGCTCGTGGTGAAATCTACTTCCAAGCACGAAAAAGACGAGTGTACATTCATGCTGTACAACAGTATCAATGGGCTGCTCGTCGAGACCAAATCGGGAACGTCCGCAGCGTCCACAGCATCGCCTCCGCTCGCACTCGTGATTCACATGCAAGGCTACGACGCGTCGCTGGTGGCGTCGTTTGTGGACCACGTGCCCTCGCTCCAGCAGCTCTGGGTGCACTGGATGCATCACCCGTCGGCGGAATCCGTATCGATCAGCAGCAAGAACTCGAGCGACCGTCGTGGTGGGAGCAGCAGCAGTTCGACGCCAAGCCACTCGGCTGTGAAGGCTGTTGCCGACTTTATGGGCGACTCGACGACCGAGAAAGACCTGATCAAGTGGCAATTCCGCGTGCGTGTATTCTTCAAGCTGTGTGGAAAGTACTTTACCGCGCCAGCGCACAGCAGCGCGACGATGCATACCATCAAGCAAATCTTCAACCGAGTGCGCGGTATTGCCGTGAGCTCGAGCGGCTCCAGCAAGGGCGTGCTCCATGCTTTGAGCATTGGCGATAACGCGGCCCGTGTGGCGTTTGTCGGCGCTGTGCTCAATGATGCGATCGACGGCTGTGGGCCGCACCCAGAGCTGCGATCAGAGGTTGCGCAGTTTTTACTCAACTTCAAGAAGCATGTCGGCCCGACGACCACGACCACGACTAGTCCAGCACCAGGAGCGAGTCCCAAGAGTGTCGAGATCATCGGCGCGCCGCTCAACCACCAACAGGAACTCGAGCGCGTAGCCTTTCGTGCGTACCAGAAGATCCTGCAACTCGTGTAACCCAGTCTCCAAAAAAGCAAACAGAGCAGGATCCCAAGAGGGTACGTTTTTCATACCCCCACCGTTTTATTTTTGACTCTTGCCGTGGTCTCAACTGACACCTCACTCTTGTTCTTATCAGGCCAGTGAATATTAAGACCAGACACCTCACATACTATGCACCTGTACGTCGCACTACTCCTGTTGGTTATCGCCGTCGCTATGCCGCGTCCGACGGCATCTCTAGTTTTCCCGAGCGCTTTTCCTGGTGACCTCGTCAACGACATTTGTATCACGGGCACATGCGAGCAAATCTACACGCAATGCCACGGCGACAGCGCCAAGACCGAGTCCGAGTGCATCGTGTATCGAGCTCAGTGCATCCAGCTGTGCGTCAGCGGCAAGGCGCAGAAGGTGTAACGACCACGGACGTCTCTTCAAGTCGTCTGGTACTTCAAAATGCGGTAGGACGTACGATGTAACAGAATACATGGCAATGAATGACCAGCACACAGGTCATCTATCCGTCGCTGTATCCGTAAGGGAGACATTCGTGTGGTTTACTAGAGGGCCCATTACTCGCATTTGGTTCACTTGCCTAATTTGTCATTATGCAGGCGCTCAACCCAAATGAAGTCTGCCGCCATGCATGGTCATTGTGTCATTGCGTCAGTCACAATACGAAACGCTCCGCAATGGACACAGCAACCTCTTCGTCGCTCAAGCGCGCCAAGCTCTCCTCGTCCACAGCCGATGATCTCTACGGAGCCGGCGCTGCTCGAGTTCCCTTCACGAACTGGACGTCCCCAAGCGTCCACTTTCTGGCGAGCCAGTACTGATTCCTTGACGAGATCCAAGACGACGAATCGCTGCTCGACGACGAATGGCCCGCCCATGAAGATGCCTTTCTCTGTTTTGTGATCTCGTGCTGCTGCAAAAGCTCGTACGCCCACCGTACGGTGGATTCGAAACGTACTCGGACGGGAACCAATATGTCACGCCGTGTCTGCTCAGTCGGCTCGACCGCGACGTTGACGACAGAGGCTTCGCCATGCTCCGGCACGTTGGTTTTGTGCCCCATTTTTGGGACCAACGCGGTGCAGTAAGCCAACGCTGGTCGGGTTTTGACGGACCAGCACCGAGCGTCGACATTCGGGCTGACGTCGAAGGTGACAAGGACTGGCTGCCCGAGCGGTCCGAGTACGCGACGGAGGAAGAATTGGGTCTCTTCCCACTCTCACCGGCGCGAGAGTTTGTCGATTTGCGGCGGCTCGAGTTCGAGTCGTTTGACGACTGGCGCCGCATCCACGTGAACGAAGTGAAACGCTCGGACCCGAGTTTCACGTCGGGAAAAGCAAACGATCGGGCCGCTGGCTCGGGTTCTTTGGGCAAAGCGAATATGAATCGTACGCGTAAATGTCATATATTGTGCACGTCACAATTCCCATTGTGTTTAGTCTGCCGCATACTCAAAGCAGCTTGGCGTAGACCCCGCCCATCGCTAGCAGCTCGTCATTCGCGGGACCTGCTCAACCACACGGCCGTTTGCCAGCACAATTGATGGCCAACGAAGATGGTCGTGCGTTTCTTCGAGGCGAGTACCTTAACGTTATCAATTCCGTCTTCCACAAGCTCCCGAGCAGCCTTTCTAATCAGCGGACTCCCTGTCAGCGCTTTCCCTCCCTCATTGTCAAGAAGGTGCAGCATCTCAAAACGTGAACTGGTTTTCACAGAAAATGGTATAATGGATGATTTATGTGCCATAGAATTGACTGTTCTTGTTGCATAATCGACATGAACACTGTCTATCAAGATGTCGTGTTTTGTTAATTCAGTGCACAAGAGGGTTCCTCATCTTCTATAATATA
>JAADVC010000629.1:0-17762 GCA_023334575.1 Pythium volutum
CAATGAAGAGCTGTTAATGATATCTGAGATTTCGTTGCATCCTGTAATGTCTAGAGGGGTTGGGTTTTTCTCTCCATCAGGGTAGGTGAGAGGGGGTGGGGTTCGGTTAAGGGGTCATTTGTGCCGACAGGTGCAAATGCCCCCTTAACAGTATATACTGGTGGCCTGCATTGCCTTTAAGAAAGGCCATGCTTGGCGACGAGGCGGAGCAACGCCGCAAGGTTCGCGTCTATCTCAGAGCCGAGCTTGGGGTGGCTGCGGATGACCATCACCAGCAGGGTCTCAACCTCCGAATTGGGGTTACCGCCGTTGCCGCTGAGCACCATCAGCAGACCCGCTGTCTGGGCGTTGAGCCTGACGCCATTCCGGATGGCTTTCATCAGGGAATCACGCAGCGTGATTGCCACCTCGGCATAGCCGGGCTGGGCTTCCATCTTGATCTCAAATTTGGCGGCTTTGAGGTTGAGAGCCTGCATCAGGCCCAGTATTTGGAGATCGAGCTTGGCGCTCATTCGGGTGAGCCTCGTCTTCAGGTCCTCGATCTCGACATCGGGTGTCGCGCCGTTGCAGCCGAGCGCCTTCAGAAGGATCAAGACCTGAGGATCCGGCGTGGTGCCGCTGCGGCCGAGCGCCATCAGCAGGGCCTCTATCTTGGGGTCGGGCTTGGCGCCATTGCGGCTAATTGCCGTCGCGAGGGCTTCTCGCAGCATTGCCGCTGCCCGGCCATAGGTAACTGGATCCAGCGTTGGTCCGGCAGCGACAGCACTCTCCATGTTGAGCGTGGTGTGGTGCTGCGTGGCCGTACGAAGCTGACGCGACGGCACGTCGTCAGCCGTCGCGACTGCGAGCGTAACGGCAAGCACGAACAGTGCAATGAGCTTCATGGTGGACGGAGAGGGTGGAGGCGGAGGAGGGGTGAGGAGTTGTTGGGCTTGAGGGAGAGAGTTGGAGAATGCGACCTCCTCGGGTAGTCGACGTTGGTACGCATCACCAGGAACACCGCGTGAGGAGGTAGGTGGCGAGAAAGGCAAGGGAGGATACCAACGTAGAGTAAGACGACGGAACCGAGCTGAGCCGACCGCTCGGACGAATGATCGCGATTCCAAATTGTTGCTTCTGCCACGGCATCTACTGCAGGTAACATCCTCAGTGTGAGCCACCCACAATAGTCTGAGAGGTCGCCTGCCTTCCATGGAAACCGGCGGGCCGGGTGAGCTACGTTCGGAACCATCCATTTACTTTCCCCCTCGAGTGCGCCAGCTCGAGGATGCGAGATTGACTGCTCATCCACGTGGCTTGCCTAGGAATGGGACATTGATCTCGGGCGCCTAGGACTCAAACACTGAATGTATTTTGCATATTGATTCGACAACACAATATCACGAGACTGCCAGGGGAATAACGGGTGTTGACTCGTCCCGAAGATCCTCAGTCGTGGCGAGATTAGAATGCGGCGTAGCAGAGGTCTCTGTGTGCCGCTTGGTTTCGATCTCGTCGTGGACTTGCTTGCTGAGCTCGTGCTTGTACTTGGCCAGCACCGCCTTCTTAAGTGTCAGCACCTGCTCTTGTAATACTCGCACGTCCCGTTCTCTCAGCTTTTGCTCGGCCGTCACGGCAGCGGGTTCGTCCTGCGTGGACTGGAGCAATTTCAGACGTGTCGTTCGATTCTTGACTCGTGTCAAAACCTACATAGTACACCAAACGTGAGATTTCCAAGTTAGACCTGGGAACTATTTACTCCCACATTCCATCCGCACCTGTTCATACTGCTTGCGCTGGTCGGCGACAAGCCGCATCGCCTCTACAACATTTACTTGCCGGGTCTGGCGTCTCTTGGCGGCGGCCTGGCGCTGCATCATCACGAGTTGCACGACCATGCGCTGGCGCAGTCGCACGTAGCCGTACGCGAGCAGAAGTGTCGCCGCTGTGGCCATGCCGTAGCTTCTCACAAGCGCCCACAATGAAGACGAAGCCGACGACCCCATAGCTGCATTAGAGGCACCACCAGAGCCCGAGCCAGCGCCAGCGGCGCCGCTTAGCAGTCGAGAAAGTCCATTCTGGCGTTCGATATTCTTCAAACACGCAGTGATCTCCTCGGGCGAGAGGCCCTTGTTCTCGAGAAAATCGACACGCTGCGCGAGCGACAGGGTGCGCACGGTCGGGTGCAGAAGGAACTGCTCGCACTTGGCCAGGAAGCTCGCGTCGTGGGCCATCCGTCACCTAACTGATCTCCTCGTGCTTTGCCCAAAGGAGGTGTTGAGGTTGACACTTTGGTAAAAAAAAAATTTACTGCAACAGACATAACAAGAATATATTTTTATTAATACCCCAGGGGGTATACCGAAGGAGTGTTGGTCGGAAGAGGTTCGAAAAATCTGGGACCATGTGAGGATCACACTCTCTCTCTCCAGCAGAAAGCCGCCGAAACCATGGCGCTACCAAGAGCTGAACGTATATCGCCTCCCATCGCCACTCATGGCGCATCCCTGTCATCAAAGGCAGCTTCACATGCATCCCATGTAGGCCACGGAGGTGCCCCGCGAGTCCCGATTAATAAGACGTTCTCTGGGCTGCGCTATGGCCCGCACAAGCAATCAACGGGCGCTTCGCCATTGCATGTTCCCGCGCATTCTCCAGCACGCTCGCCAGTCGACTCAGCAGCGTCCTCTGGCTCTCGAGGATCCACGGGATCTTACGGCTCGGCTGTGTCGTCGGCGCGGTTATCTGTATCCTCTAGTCCACCGGTGCATGGGAAATCCGCCTCTACGGCGACGCCTCACGGCGATAGCAAGAAACGGCCGCTGGGTGCTTACAATGGCCAGCCGCAACGACCAAAGAAAAAGCGCGACGATCACAGTCTTGCCTATCATGAGGATAGCCAAGCGCGAGAGAGGAGCCACCACCGCCGACGACCGCATTCACGATCACCTCCGCCGCGAGGAGCCACAGGTGGCCAGCTCAGCCGTGTACACCACGCTCGACCATCGCACTCCACGCCATCGAATGACTGCAAAAAACAGCTCACGACGCGCATGGCGGAGCATCTCTTCCACCACTCGACGGCGCTGCTGCACCACGCGAATCTCGACTACGAAACGCGGGAATGCGATTTGCTGGACGACGTGCGACACCAGCAGGACAAGCAAGCCGCGTACGAACGCAAAATACGCAGTCTCCGTCGCGAGCTCGAGGCGCTGGATTCGCTCGCCGCGGCCGCCCATGCACGTGGTGAATCGATCTGGTTGAACGAGGAGACGATGCAGCGCCAGTATCAACCTCAGCCGCCACAGGAGCTCGAGCCTGTGGAGGATCCCAATCGTGATGGCGATATGCTAGTGCCACCGCAAGTGCCCCAGCAAGAAGCCGCCATGCGCGCGACGTTTGCCAATGGGAACGCGCAGTTGCAGTCCTTTTCCGACGCGCTCCATGGCCTCGACGACTATGTCCAAAGCGACCAACCGGCGAGTCATGCTGGCGGCTTTGATTTTTAGGTTCACAACATAACTCAATGAGAAAAAAACGAGATTTAATTACTGTAGTTTTGGGTTCTATGAATCGCGGGCCGTGACCGACGTGACGATATCCTGGATCGTGCTCATCGGAGGACGGTAAATCTCGGGCAGCAGCTTGCGCTGGATCGAGTTGAACGAGTACTTGAAGCGCCCCACGTTCTTCTTGGCGATATCCATGCGCACGCCAAACTCGCGCATCGTGTTGGCCACGTCCTTGACCTCTTCGAGGGGGCCCGACTCGCTCGTGCTGCCGCCGCTGTTGGCCTCGAGCAGCTCCTCCAGTACGTGGCGCTTGCGCTGCACGAGCAATCGCGCCTGCTCGAGCGTGACACTCATGGCCGTGCGGTCCTTGCCCGACTTGCAGTACGTGATGCGGCCGCCATTGAGGCTCCGCACAGCGTCGGCCGCGTGGAAGAGAATGGTCGTGTTCTTGGACGACGCGTTCTCGGTCTCGACTGTTTGCCGCAAGTTGCGCAAGATCTCATCCGGATGGGACCCAACAAACGACTCGGCCAGTTCAATGTTGGCACTAGAGAAGCGATTGTAGTACTCGACGATCGACCGAAAGCTGCTCGTATTGATCTTGGCCTGGATCGACACGCCGGCATGGCCCAGACGGTTCGCAAGCGTCTGCATTTCGTTAATGCCCTGCGTGAACAACACGGACGTGATCGTGATGAGCTGTCCGTCTTGCAGCGACGCTGGCAGCGTACCAAACAACCGCGACGGAACGGGCACGCGGATCGTATAGCCCACGTCGTGGCGCTTTTCCAGAATCACATCCTTGCTCCCGAGCGCTTCGTCGTCACTGACTTCGTGGAGCTGGAACGCAAAGGTCTCGAGACACTTGATCGCGACCCACGCATCCGAGAGCATGCGCAGCTCTTTGCCGTGGGACGAGATTAGACTCTCCCAGCCAATTAAAAAGCCGATCGCAGCAAACTGCTCGAGCACCGTCATGTTCTGTTCGCGCAGACACAGATCGAGCTTGGCGACAAAGCACGCCACGAGACTGCTCACGGACTGGGACACGGACACGCTCTTGCGAAGGTAGTACTCGGCACGCAACATCTCGAGACGGCTCAGCACACGCACGGCGTACGCGACCGACGTGACGGGATCAATGCCGTCTTCAGGCTCGGTCTTGAGCGACGGGTACTTGACCTCGCCGTTGCTTCCGCTCGTGTTGTCGTCGTCACTGTCATTGCTCTTGGCTTTTGGGTTTCGTGCCGGCTTGCGGCGCTTGGCGGCCGCCTTCTTGGCGCCCGCGACCGCGCGCGACGCCAGCGTCTGCTTGGTCTTGGACGGGGGCGGACTAGGTTCCACGCTGCTTGTCGACTTGACCAACGACGGCGACCTGTCTGACATGCCGGCCGTGGCGTCGTCGTCCTCGTCGAGGACGTCATCTTGGAGCGACGAAAACATATAATCGGCGGCCTCTTCGCTAATGTAATCGGTCGTTTCCTTGGACTTATACGACGTGGTCACGCGTGGGTTGCACCGGTCGAGAATGCCCTGCAGCCGGTGGATCTCCAATTCCATCTCGCGCAGCCCATAGTCACTCAGGCCCAGCGCATGGGCCGTGGGCGCCCCAACCGTGATCGTCGCGTGGGTCTCGGCGACCATCGCTCGCTCTTCGACAGACTGCATATGCTGCGGCCCAGTAGGCGACGGCGGAAGGCCCAAGGCCCGTGGCGACCCAAGACCCAGCAAATCTTCGGTCGAGACTTTGCGTGACCCGCGTGGCGCGAGCGGCACGAGCGAGGCATTGCTATTGGATCGACCGCCGCCACTCAAACTCGGCGTGCTGCCAAAATGGCGAAAGATGCGAAAGTACGACACGTGGAGATTGGTCGGAATGCCCTGGATATCGGCGCGTTTCTTGTGCTGGCTCGATTTGAACGTCTTTTTTTGCGCGACCAAGTGCTCGCAGAGGCGAATCATGTCGTTGACGTTGGCGATTTGCCGTTGCAATGTCAATACATGCGGATGCAAAAAGCGGAGCGACATTTCGTTCTCCAAGGGGTTTGTCGACGGCGGCTCGGCGTCTTCGGCGAGCCGCTCGCGACGCGGGCTCAGCACGGGATCCGAGCCGTCGCCCGTCAACTCGGACGTGGACTGGACCGCTGGATTCGCGAGCAGAATGTTCAACCGGATTTGGATTTGGCCACAGACTTCGTCGCTGATCGGGTGGCGCACGTCAAACCAGTCTACGAGCGTGAGCGAATGTACCGAGTGGGCCTTCTTGGAGGGAGAGACGCCCTCGTCCACTCCTTCGTCCCCTTCTTCTCCTTCCCACACGATTGTCTCTTCGACCGCCATATTGTCGCGGATACTTTGAAGCGGGATGAACACTTCACCGAGCAGTTCGTTGTCCAGGCCCGCCATAATCCCATAACTCTCATTGTAGACTTCGAGGCGCAGCCACCCATCGAGCTCTTGGAACTGGTGCGTGATACACGGCCGGTAGAATAGAAACTGCTTGAGCTGATTCACGGGTGAGACCTCGATGCGACTCGGAAGCGCGGGCGACACGTGCATTTTCGTGTTGGGTTTGCCGTGGGGACAACTCGCGACCGACTTGTTGGTGGAAAACACGGGCGACGCTGTCTCGTACTCGGTGTTGGTCTTGCCAACGATCTGCTCCTGTGTGCCTTCATTGCCATCCCAAATCTTGACCACCACAAAAGGGTTCAGAGTCGAACTGTCGCCCGACTTGCTGTTCGAGTGGCTGCGCCCTCCGGCACCTTCGCTCCAGGCCTTGCCCGCCTGGGTCTTGAGACGGTTCATGATGCCTCCCGCAGCGCTGACGCTCGTTGGTACCGCAGAACTCCCCGTCGACGGCGGTCGTGTATCACTCGATGACGAAGAC
The DNA here is from genome assembly GCA_023334575.1 of Pythium volutum. Taxonomy (NCBI): domain Eukaryota; phylum Oomycota; class Peronosporomycetes; order Pythiales; family Pythiaceae; genus Pythium; species Pythium volutum. The sequence goes on from JAADVC010000629.1 coordinate 6,385, forward strand.
GTTCCGGACGAGCCATGGCCAGTGAGCCGCCGCCCGCAAATGACTTGCAAGCGGAACACGTCGTGGCCAAAGTTGAGTGCCTCGGCATCGTCCTCGAAAAACCGGTTCTTCTTGCGGTTGAAATTGTAGCGCGCACGCCACTCGTCGCACATTTGCCCCAGTTCATATTGGCAAACCTTGAGTAGCTGCAGCGGGATCTTGACGCTAAAGTCGACTTCGGCGGCCTCTTCGAGCGCGAGCTTGGGCGCGACGGCTTGGGTCTTCTCTTGGTCTTCCTTCATGAGCGGATAAAAGAGAAACGACTTAAACACGCTGTGGTAGTCGTCAAAGAGTTGCGGCACCAAGGGCGCGATATTCGCGAATCGAATCTCGACCGTCGCGCCGTCCAGCACCGTGGAATGCACGGGCAGCGTGAGCCGCTGCTGAAAGCTGCCGCTTGTCGCGACCGTGTACATTTCCTGGAACGTCGACTGCGCATACCCAAAGAGCTGTGCATTCCGGTTGGACGTCGCGCCTTCCTCGGGGATCATGATCATAAACTGCACGTGGCGGTCGCGCAACGCAGTGGCGTGGCATTTCACGAAAAAGCCCACCGCGAAATGCGGATTGCGCGACTTGCGGCGCTCGCTCCAGTAGCTTTCCGAGTCGAGCAGATCGGGCGGCGGCGGCTCGGACGGGTCGGGCACGGGCAGTGCCTCGTGGCCAGGCAGCGGGAACTCGCGTGTGATGCGCACTTCGACGCTGACCTCGGTCGGCGGCTTGCCGCGCGGCGACTTGCTCGTCTTGGACGGCTGCGAGAGCATGCTCAGCGCGCCGCGCATGAGCGTCTGCGCCGAGCGCGTCGTCGTCTGGATCGAGTTGCCGTCGACGCCCATGCACGACACAAAAAAGTGGAGCCCGAGCGATTGGTCCGACGCGTTGAAGGGCACTTGCTGCTGCGCGGACGACTCGCTCACTGCGAGCGCTGGGAAAATGTCGCCATCGTCGTTTGGCACTGGAAACGCGGCGGCCGGCGACGGCTCGGCGCTCGCGACGATCGCAAACGGATCGCTCGTGTGGTCGAGCGCGAACGGATCGATCGAGTGGTTGAGTGCAAAAGGGTCGTCCGAATGCGACGCTGAGGCCGCGGCCGCGACCGGCGAGTCGCCAAAGTCAATGAGGTTGGGGCTCGAGGGCGTCGCCATGATTGGGAACTACACGGCTTGTAGGGATCGTGGGAGGCTCACACAACCACGGTTCAACGCAGGAGATGCACGCAAATCACACAGGCGACACACACGCGTTCTCGCTGTGCGTAGAGGGGCGTCACGGACGCGAGGAAAACACGCGGCGGCAAAGGAGCCTCGGGGAAACGAGCCTTTCTTTTGACGCTGGTCGACGACGGCGAAAACCCTCCGTTAGCAGCACTGGTCTTTGTCTTCAAGACGCCCCGTCAGTTACAGGGGGAATATACCGGTTTTGTACCGGTTTTAGGAATGTGGTGGTCCACACTAGACCACTCCAATGGAGCAACATTGGAACTCCCAAGTTGCCCATAGAGAGTGCCACGTGTCTTCACGATCCAGGCTAATGGACTCACCTATGATCTTTTCGAAAATGCGCTTTCTGTATTGGCCACCTGGCCACACTTTACTGGTATGCATCTTCCCTTGAGACAACCATGTATATGGACGTCACATCGCCATGCAGCTTACTGGAGCTCACGAGCTGCTCGCGATGTAAGCTTTACTCGACAGCGACCCATTCGGCTTCCGGGATCTCTCCAGAGTCCTTGACCACGACCTCCTCGCTCGGCGTGCCGCCGCCCGAGCCCACACCTTCAACAGCCTTGATAATGTCCATGCCGCTGATGACACGACCAAACACAACGTGGCGGCCGTCGAGCCACGACGTCTTGACCGTGCAGATGAAAAACTGCGAGCCGTTCGTGTTCGCGCCAGCGTTGGCCATGCTGAGCACGCCCTCACCCGTGTGCTTAAGCTTGAAGTTCTCGTCCTCAAACTTCTCGCCGTAAATCGACTCGCCACCCATGCCGTTGCCGTCCGTAAAGTCACCCTACAGCATCCAAACCCTTTCCCATTAGACACAAAGATCGTTTTTGTCAAAAGATTGGATAGTAGTGAATACGTACGCCCTGGATCATAAAGTTGGGGATGATGCGGTGGAACGTGCTGCCCTTGTAGTGGAGCGGCTTGCCCTTCTTGCCCACGCCCTTCTCGCCCGTGCAGAGCGCGCGAAAGTTCTCGACCGTCTTGGGCACAGTCTTGCCGTACAGGCCCATGACAACGCGGCCAACGTCCTTTCCGCCGACGGTGAGGTCAAAGTAGACCTGGTGCGTGATCTTGGGACCCTTCGAGGCCTCGACCGCGACCGCCACGCAGAGCGCGAGCGCGAGCAGCACGCGCACAATCTTGTTCGCCATCCTTTCTAAGCCAAGAACTTCTTGCGAAATGAATGTGAATGCCCAATGCTGGTTAACAGGGAAGGAATCGAAGGAATCCATGAATCGGGAAAGATGGGGGAGTTAAGTCTTTTTACATTGGGAAGGTTTTTACAAGTTGCGATCTTTTGGTGTATTTACGGTGACAAACTTCAAGCAGCCTCCAAGCGGATACTTCGAGTACAAAAGAAGTAACGTAAAAAACCAGTTTAGTAGAATCGATCAGTTTAGGAGACTCTATTTCCTGCTTCAAAACCGATACAAAAATGGACCTTCGGAAACAAATATTACCAAATACTGAACGCAAGATGTTAACTGGTCTCATTAACTCTGACAGCCGGTTTTTGGACGAGCGGTAAGATACTCGTATTAAACGATTCCCTTTCGGAACCGCAGAGTTGCAGCCATACAGGTATACAGCTATGAGTCTTGCGGTCAGATCCATAACCCATACATGACGACATCTGAATTTTTTGGTGAAGCTATGACGCATTTCCTTAAGGTCCAAAAATAGCCCTTAAATTGATCTTTTACGTTAGAATACACCTGCCAACCTTGGTCGGATGGCGAAAAATGTAGCCATGTAGTGAAGAGGCGATTTTGAAGGCATTCACTTTGGGGCAGCCTTGTAGGAATCACTGGTTATGAGGGTTTCCTCAAAGCCCCTGTAGTTTTTATCCCATTGTCAAAAGGCTCTTGATGTCACTGTCTCGCGCCATTCTTATTTGGCACATCAGTCTCCAACGCCATGGCATGCGGCTTTTGCTGTGGCAGAAATGACGCTGGAAGAGTGGGTCATCGACTCGTAGTTAACGTCTATACGGAACGAATCCTTCATGGAATCCCGTACGCCCGCACGATACTCGCTTGCAAAAGTACACATATCACCATAGTATGTCCGTTCCAAATGAGAATGCCATACGTAGGTCTCCAACGCAAGGCGGCAAGTCTGAGTTGTGAGTGCAGGTGACACTTTCTCTATTGGGTACGTGGTTTTTCACTCGATGGCCGCCCATTCCAGGGCTCCCGAAAAATAATACAAATCCTATAAATGCACACGATTGGCTCTCGATGTCACTCACTTGCGCGCGTCTTCTTACTTTGGCTCACTTCGTACTAAGTCCAAATCTGCTCAGAAGGAGTGTATCTCATGTGTCCACGCAGGACGCAAGTTGACACACAAGTGATGCAAGTGAAAATGATGCTATCTGTATTGGACACCACCCACCACGCCCAGGCAACCATGTCATACATTTTACACGTTTTTCTCCATTGAAGACCAACCAAGTAAATGGACGTCACGCCTCCACGTACGTAGCTCACTGTTGCTCAGGACCTGCTCTTGTGAGAAACAAGAGTGCCTGATTACGCGACGGCAACCCACTGGTCCTTCGCAAGCTCCCCAGAGTCCTTGACCACGACCACGGCACTGGGCGTGCCACTGCTCGAGCCCACCGCCTCGACGGCCTTGATAATGTCCATGCCGCTGATAACCTGACCAAACACGACGTGGTGACCATCAAGCCACGAGGTCTTGACCGTGCAGATGAAGAACTGCGAGCCGTTCGTGTCGGGCCCAGCGTTCGCCATGCTCAACACACCCTCGCCCGTGTGCTTGAGGTCAAAGTTTTCGTCCGCAAACTTGGCGCCGTAGATCGACTCGCCGCCCCTGCCGTTGCCGTCCGTAAAGTCACCCTACAGTACGTAAAGCATGCAGCGCCCTTCGAATTAGACAGAGAGCTCTTTGTGAAGACATCGACCGCATGCGAGAAAGTACGTACGCCCTGGATCATAAAGTTGGGGATGATGCGGTGGAACACGCTGCCCTTGTAGTGGAGCGACTTGCCCTTCTGGCCCATGCCCTTCTCGCCCGTGCAGAGCGCGCGAAAGTTCTCGACGGTCTTGGGCACGGCCTTGCCGTACAGACCCATGACGACGCGGCCGGCGTCCTTGCCGCCGATCGTAATGTCAAAGTAGACTTGGTTCGTGATCTCGGCGTCCGCCGCCGCAGCGACCGCCACACAGAGCGCAAACGCGAGCAGCACGCGCACAATCTTGTTCGCCATTATTACTTCCAGTCGTGACCGCGAGATAGATTCTTGGGAACTGAATGCCCCAGTACACAGTCAATGATGCGGTTATGGGGCCCATGCTGGAGGTTGAAACAGCAGGAATCCATAAAGGGAAAGGCGTCAGCCGCTGACTCCATGCGACGCAGTGAGTGACTCCCCCGTCTCAGTGACTCAGTTCACTTTTTACAGTTTTTACAAAGACGAGATCTTGGGTATTTACACTCAAGCAAGTTTCCATATCCAAAAGAAGGTATACTGATTTCAAAATGAGGTGGACATCGACAAAATGTAGCCATTTATGGTCCAGGAAGCACGAGGATCGACGTGACCTTGCGTCCCCACGAAGGCGCGCCCGTCGCCTCGTTCATGTCGTCACCATTGGTGGCGATTGTGTTTGCTGTCTGCACCACAGCACTGACATGCTTTGCGATCTCGTCGACGGCGGCGCCGTCCATCGTACTGACCGCACCGTCAACCGCGCGAATCTCGATCGCCCATCGGTCGTTTTCCCACGACGCTAGAAAGCCAAGGCAGCGCACGATCTGCGCCCACATGACACCATGGTGCACGGGCTCTCCGCCCTTCGAAAGCGGTTCAGGCGACGCCTGCGACGTGAAGAATGTGAGTACCACACGCTCTGTGAGCAGCTGTAACGCCACTGGAAGAGACGTCAGATTCCCACGCAGCACGGCCCCAATGACACTGGCGACGCGAGGATACAGCTCTTGAAGTTCCGCACTCAGTGAATCGCGGATGCGGCGTCGTAGGTCGGCAACGAGCTCCACGCGCCCACGCAGTTGCGTTGGGCCGCTGGAAGGGGCCACCAGCCAGCGAATTGTCGGCGTATGGGTGCCGTGCATCGGCAGTTGGAACTGCAGTGAAACGCTACTATCACCATCCATAGTGGTGACGTCGGAAACACCGCAGCTTTTGATGGCCACAATAAGGTCTTCGATGCGACAATCCACAGTCTCTTCCGCCGTTGCGATCTCGACAACCGAAGAGGGGTGGGTCCACATGGCCGCATCCACTCGCTCGACACTCGCGCCGTATATTCCACACTTTGCGAGTGCCTGCTCCGCAATCTCGACTGCTTTCTGAACCGTGAAGCACGCCTCCTCGGTCGGGCCCACGCCCATCGTGTCCATTGCACGGGTAAGACTCTCACCCAGAGCCGGAACGAGTCGACACACCGGGTCGTTTTCATCAAAATGAGGAAGCCGCTTGACGGAGAGACGCACGTCTGAGCCAATGAATTCATCGGTTAGAACAAAAGGCGGCCGAGTGGTTAGTACGATGGCGCGCTTCATTGTTGGCGTCATCGCTCGCAGCTTGGACGCCAGTGTATCGCCGTTTTTCACAAACAACACTGTATCAAATCGGAGGCTGTTGGGGATCCACGATGGTGACAGCCACTTGTGAATCGCGGCGATCAGCTGCGCCTCCGATACGTCGTTCATCTCCGGGGCGTTCCGCACGACCACCACACGTTGTGATGTCGCGTGAGCACCAGAGAAATGCCGCGCAAGCTCATGCCGTAACAGCGATTGTTCCACAGTCTCATTTGAACCCAATGCGAGCAACTCCGAGGCGTCAACGTCGAGCACAACCAAGGCGTCACTCGGTGAAGACACAGCCGACGGAACATCGTCAGCTGATTCCCTCGTCGTGAGTGCGCGTTCAAACTGGTGGTGGAACGGCGATGCCAGCGTTATGATCTTGCGGTTCTGCAGCATGAGCGCGATTCCCAGTGTGGCCTCAAACTCCCATGCGCCGTCCACTAGTGTACGTGTCGCTCGCGGATCGTCGAGCATTTCGTTCGAGTAGAACGCGCTGACACCCTGCGCCGTCGAAACGGTTAGGTGGGGAAACTTGTTGGTGCACTTGAGCGGCACACGGTCATCCAACTCGATTTGCAGCGCCTGTCCCTTGCTGTCTGCCACGATCCCGTATACACGGACCTTGAATTTCTTCCCAATTGGCGCCTGGCGAATGTACTGCGTAGTTGGGCGATAGAAGAGTGTCACGTGTTCGGCAATGACGTTTCCGTGGCGAGGCCCGACACGTGCCAAGACCTCGTTCCGTGTACGTGAATCAAGAAAGAGTCCGACGTATGCGACGTAATTGTTAAGCGGATTCCGCGTCACGGGATTCACGAGCACGAGCGGATCTTGGAATTGCGGGTCGAACACGGTCGCGCGGTCGTCGGCTTCCCATCGCATGTACATGGCCTGGACCTTGGCGACGCCAACGCCATGGGAATTGCGTTGCGCCATGCGGCTACACGTGAGCACATCCGGGCAGTGCATTTCCAGAATGTGAACGTGCGCGCCGTGCTCGATCGCGGTTTGCTCGTACGGCTCGTACTCCCATCGCTGTGTGTGGGTATTGTCGGCAATGATCACCGCTGCTCGCTTCCCAGCCAACGCATCGCGGAAGGTCTTCTGAGACATCTCATGCGCCTTGCTAATGCCCTTGACATCAAAATGGTACCCGCGCGGGCCCTCAAAGTACACATCGGCCGAGCACACGATGGCCGTGGCCTTTCGCACCTGGCAAATTGCCACGATCTCACGACCGAGCGAGCTCTTGCCACTGCCCGGAATGCCACGCAAGACCACAATATGGACGCGGCCCGACTCGGTATGGTCCTGTAGCATCGTATCGACCATCGAAACCAATTGCGGATGGCGTAGTTGAGCAAAAGGGTTTTCCTGAGTGCGCACCGGTGGCAGCAAGACGCGCTGGATCCACTCAACGGGCAGGTCGCCAGCAGAAGCCGTGGCCGGTGCTACAACAATCGCTTGCCACGGCACGATCTTGCGCACATTGACAGGTGCAAAATCGGCTGGTAGACGCACGAGCACACGTTCTTTCAGTAGCGTCCGCACACAGAGCCCGAGGCTTTGCAGACGCAGCACCAACGTGGTCGCGAATTTGTGGACGCTGTTGACAGCACCGGGAGAGAGTTGCAGCTCCGGCTTGGCGGGCGAACCAAACAGCATACACTCGAGCGTGTCTTCTTCTTCATCATTTTCTTCTTTGCCATTGTTGGATGGACGGGGTGGTCGTGTCGGGCGCTGCAGATTCTCGACCACGCGCTGCACCTCGACCAGTTCCTGCCACGAGTTCACACTACACTCGAGCAGCACAAGCCGAGCAACTTGGGACTCGACGCCTGGCGCTGTATCGCCAGAAATCACCAGCGCGATCACGACCGGCAGTAGACTGTCTTGGATGCTGCGCTGGATCTGCGCGGGCGTTGGCTCGGCCCACGCGCCCGACCGTTTCGAGCTTTTACTCTTGACGAGAGGTTTGGGCGGCGCTGCGTTGCCGGTGTTCACATGGCGAGCGGACGAACTGCGACGCGTCATGTCAGAGAGAGAGAGTCGTAGAGATAGCGAATGAGTTGGCGGCAATCGCGGACAGGAGCGGGCGCGAGAGATGCACGAAGACGCGTGCGCGTCCCTTGCTTTGGAAGCGTTGGAGGTGATGACGGCTTTGGATCTGTTGGGCCGCGGGACGACCATCACTCACAAAACGATTAAAACACGAGCACCTAACTGTTGATAGTCCTTGACGATGTTTTAATAACCTAAAGAGTTCAAAACGCACGTGTTTCATTCAACCAAAATAACCATCACTCACCAAGTGAGATGGCTCCATTCGAAACTCCAAAGTCCAACAGCTCCTCAAATTCATGGCTCCATGGGTTATTGACGCTTGCAGTTGCAGAGGCAGTGCTGGAGCGTCTCTCCCGTCGAGACCCAAGAGCTGTTGCTCTCATCCGCTGTTTGGGTGGAGGAATCTATAGAGGACGCGTGGATGGCGCGCGCAACGGCGTGCATGATCTCTTCCGTAAACTCTGGCGAGGTCGACGCCGTCGCGACGCTGGAAGCCATCGAACCCCACGAGCCCGTCGAGTCGATGCTTGTCGTCATCTCTGCTAGAGGCGCCACGTGCTTGCTGGTCTCTTTTTCCAGTTTGTCTCGGTGAAGCAGAAGCTTCTCCACGACATTCGATATCGTCGGTGGCTCAGGCAAGCGCCGCATTTCCTTGACCAGCGCCGCGTATCGAGACCCCTTGAGCGACCGTAGCAGTGTCACGACTTGGATGTTTTCCACCACAGAGAATCCCATACTCGCCAGTGCGTCGACGCGTGTGGCCATGCTCGCAATGTGGTCTTCGATCGTCGTCTGCGTCTCATTAAACCGCGCGTCAAAGTACGCAAACGCCTTGTCCATCACGCAGCCATACGCCTGGTCGCGATACTTCTCTTCGAGCACGTTCCATAGGTTTGACGGCAGTGTCGTCATCAGCAGCTCACGCACGACATGGGGCTCGAGGCCATCGACGATCACGCGGTTTGCTTGCAGCCGTTGCCGTCTCGCTGTCGGTGACAATTCCGCTGATAACGTTGTAGCGTCCTCTGCTTTCTCTGGCGCGACAACAAGCCACAAGCCCTGCTTTTGCAATCGCTCTTGAATGTCTTGTGCCCATGTTCGGTGGTTGGGTCCGCTGAGCTTTGGCGCCATCGTTCTTCGTGAGGCAGCCGCTGTCGGAAAAAGCAAAAGTGGTGGGTTCCCTTTTGCAAGACCTACCGCAGGATCTTTCTCCTCTTTCTCTCCTCTGTTGCTCAGAAAACTGCCTTACCTGATACAACACAACATCATCACTCTCAAAAATGTAGCCATTTCGACCTCCTCACGATTTTGTGGACCACATCACCATGAGCTCTTGGACAAATCACCCGCCACGCTAAACGCTGTCCATCGCAAGCGCGTCCGTCCGAGGCCAGACTCGGGCTCTGTGAAGACCCATGGTGAACGTGCGCGAAGCGATCGTATTTGGCGCGCTCTTTGGTGTACCGTGCGCTTGGATCGTGTGGGAATGCGTGCGCGACCCGTCGCTCTTTGCGCTCCACCCGGCGCTCAACGCCGTCGCCTATCTCCTTTGCACGCCCGCGTATTACGAAGGCTTCGACTACAGGCTATCTCACGTGAATTGGTACTGACGCAACTCGGGTTGCTTTGTATTATATTGACAGTGCGCTGTTTGCCATGCTCGAGCGGAAACGATCCAAGGACTACAAGACACGGTTCGTTGCGCCGCGGCGATTAACCATATTGTACCGAAACTGACTGGAATGCCTTACAGTGTGCTGCTCACGAAAACGCACCTGACGCTCCACGTGATTGCTGGTGTACTCATGAGTGTCGCTGGCGCGGCTGCGTTCCAGACCAAGCGCGTGTACGACAAGCCGCATTTCCGAAGCGTCCACTCGTGGGCGGCTCTCACGACCAGCAGCCTGTTCCTCCTCAACATTCTCCAGGGGCTCGTGCTCACGCTCGAAAAGACGCCGCGCAACTGGCAGTGGAAAGACGAGACCCACGTACTGGTCGGCACGCTCGTGTACATTGGCCAGGGTACGTACTTTTTGACTCCTGGATACTGAGAGAGAGAGAGAGTATTCTTTCTCATCCTGATTATTTTTTATCATAGCCGCGACGCTCGTGCTCGGTCTCTTTTCAGGGTCGTGGGGGAGTGGCCATCTCGGCCGCGAGCGGCAACAGCATTTAGCGATTGCCATCTCGCTCGCGCACAGTGTTTTGCTGGGCAAGGCCCTAGTCTCATCGCGTCCGAACCGCACAATGAACGAAAAACTCCATGCCGGTAAAGCCATCTAGTTCAAAACCAATTAGGTGGTTGTGAAGGAATTCCAAAATGATGATGATGCAATAACTATGATTATGGCGTTGATAAGCTCTGCGTGAGCTCATCATTAGTACTCGCGAGATCGCAGAGTCTACGTCCAGCACTTCACACCGACATAGCCACTCCATCGATGCGGTTGTGCCGTACTCTCGCCCACGAAAAACACGGGCGTGTCTCCATCCCATCCATTGTTGCAGCACACTGACCGCCAGTCTCGGCAGTGCTGACGGAGGTGGTGGTGCAGTCGCTTTGCATCGCCCACGGAACAACCTGGAAATTGAAAGTCCGAGTCCGATTCAAAGCCCGCGATCTCACCAGAGTGTTCGTCGACTCCTTGCGCGGCAACCGCCGCCTCGAATGCATCGGGCTCGCTAAATCTTTTCCACTGGTTACCAATCCCACGACCACGTCCCCAAAAGTGCGGCTCGTACCCGAGCGTCTTCATGACGTAAAAGCCGTGAAACGGCGAGCTCGAGTCTGCTTCTGCTGGTGCTGCCAGGACCTTAAAGGTCGAACCTCCTGCTTCCCCATGGTCGACCATTCCATCCCCATGTGGAAGCTGCAATAGCCGGACGAGGTCGCCAAATAGCGTGAAGGCGTCTTCCGATTCGGGCCACTCGCCCTCGGAAGGCTGCTGCTGGAGCATCGTGAGAAACCCGTACTGGCTCGGCCGGTGATAGATCCCAAGCGTGGTCCACCGATCCAAGTCTTCTTCGAGGTACTCGGACGGCATGTCGTGGTACCGGCCACGCATGGCCACCAACTGAGGGTTCTGCTCCGTCGACTCGTCGCTCGTATGCTCCATCTGTACGTCGGGCTGCACTTCGTTTGACTCCGTATGCTGCGGATCTGTCTGCTCATGCTCGTCGTCCTCCTCCTCTTCTTCGTCGTGTTCACTCATCTCTTCCTCCTCGCTGGGGACGGTCAGGCCGTGGTCATCAATGTTGTGGTTCTCGATATTGAAGCTGCTGTCGGCGTAAAAATTGAAACTCTGCAGCACGAGCCGTCGCCAGAGCGCCGCGTTCTCGCACGGATGCAGTAACGTCGCCAGCTCCGTACTCACCACGCGAAGGTTCAGCAGCGTCTGCCATGTCGCGGCGACCTCTGATACCGTAGCATCGTATTGCTTGTAGTCGCGGGAGTAGACGTGC
>JAADVC010000630.1:0-17759 GCA_023334575.1 Pythium volutum
AACTCTAAAGGCATGACATGCTACTCCGACCGCTTTTGAAGGAAATTGGGTCACCAGCACAGAATAGTCGCTGATCAATGTGAAGCCGATTGTTTCGGGTTCACGTGGATCCCCTATTGACGGCGGTACGTATTGGTGCACGAGGCGAGTCCGTTGGTGCCTTCGCCCTGTGCCATATCATTAATCATGGGTCACAACGCTAGCCCGGACACGCGCTTGAGCAACCTTTAAACCGGTTGTTGACACAACACGCAAACAGCGACGACCCGTCTGATTTGTACGAATCAGAGGGCGATTCCTTTTAATTCACGTTGTTGGCATTGGGGATGGATAGTTTCCCCTCATCGCATTAACAAATGTGTGCGCTATTTTAGCGCACACATTTCAAAGTTGACCTATGTAATACGGAAATTCCTGATAACGTTGTGTCCGAAAACTGCGACCTTCAACATCGAACGGTAACCTCTTATTTCTGATACCGCACACTCTCAGAATTGATGATACGGACTGTATGGCCCATTGCACAGAGACCCATACAGTATGGGTCTCTGGGCAATTCCGAAACCGGGCTTGTTTGAACCCGTAGACCCGTTTTGTTTTCAACCCGACCCGCATATGACGTCAAGTCCCAACAGTCTGACGTTGTCCTGTTTGTTCTGTGGGGATCCACCACACATTCCGCCAAACGACTCCACACGCCTCTACCCAACCGATTACAGTATGCGCGTGCTTCAGGTCGCTCGCCGCCTTTCCCTCGCGCGCTCCGCGCTGCGCTGCGCTGCTCGTGTGAATGCCGCGTCGCTGGCGCGTCCGGCCGTGGTCTCGGCGCTCCCCAATGCGTTCGCGTCGCTCCCCCACGTCGCGCACCAGTCGCGCGGCTTTGCCACCAAGTACGTTGACGACAGCGACGATGACGACGAGCTCTTTGGTGGCGAGGACGACGAAGAATCGTTCATCCAGTACCCCACGCCGAGCGTGCGCATTGGTGCGCGTGCTCCTGGGTTCACGGCCGGCGCCGTCCACAAGGATGAGATCACCGAGATTTCGCTTGACCAATTCCGCGGCAAGTACGTCGTGCTGTTTTTCTACCCCAAGGATTTCACGTACGTGTGTCCGACCGAGATCATTGCGTTTAACGACCGCGCGGCCGAGTTTGAGGCGCTCAACACGCAGCTCATTGCAGTCTCGACCGACTCGCCCGAGTCGCACTTGGCGTGGACCAAGCTGCCGCGCAACAAGGGCGGGCTTGGTGACATGACGATCCCCATTGTGGCCGATATCACCAAACTCATTTCGGCCAAGTATGGCGTGCTCATTGAGGACGAAGGTGTCGCGCTGCGTGGTCTGTTTATCATGGACAAGGAAGGCGTGCTCCAGCAAATGACGGTCAACAACTTGCCCATTGGCCGCTCGGTCGACGAGACGCTGCGCTTGGTGCAGGCGATCCAATTCAACGAGGAACACGGCGAAGTGTGTCCGGCCAACTGGAAGCCTGGAGAGAAGACGATTGTTGCTGACCCGAAGGAAGCGCACAAGTACTTTTCGACTGTCGGCGACGCCGACGACAGCGACGCTGCCGACAATGCCGGTATGACTGTGGTCAAGACCAAGGCCGGTTTCCAGAGCCTCTTGGACTCGGGCAAGACGATTGTCGCCAAGTTCGAGGCGCCATGGTGCGGCAAGTGCTCGCAGATTCAGCCGTTTGTCAAGGAGCTCGCGGACAAGCACACGGACGTGACGTTTGCCAAGCTCGACGTGACGCTGCCCGAGATTGAGACGCTCAAGGACGCTATGGGCGTCGACGCATTGCCGGCGTTCCGATTCTTCAAGGGCGGCAAGGAAGTGGGTACGCCCGTGCTCGGCTACAAGAAGACGCCGCTCAAGCACGCCGTTGAGGAGCTCGCCCACTAAGTCACTGACCGACGCGAGAGCATGGTCCACGACGATTGATGTTTTGGCAGATTGGTCAGCAACGAAAAACCTATACTACGTACAAAAATGAAAACAAAATCATGATTTTTCCCACAGGCGTATATCGAAGCAAACTTGGTTAAAGGCTCTTGGTGTCATGAATATCGGCGGCATCGTATCGCGCGCGCGCCATTTTCTGGTGACGGTCTTTGGACGTGGTGGCCTCTGCTGGATTGATCACTGGCGTCGTCTTAGCGCCGAGGCCCGTCGGTTTGGAGCTGGTGTTGCCGACGGCTTCCATAGGTGCCGTGATGCCCGTGCCGTGCTTGCCCAATCCTTCGCCCTTTTTCCAGCCCATCATCTTGAGCATCTTGCCGCCAATGCCCGACTCGAGAGTGGTGGAGGCGTCCACAGTATCCTTTGCTGCCGGTGCTGCTTGCTCTTGAACATGAACTGGAGCCGTGGAGATGGAGGACGCATCCCGCTGTCGCTTTCGACTTTGCTGCTCTTCCTCGCGCTCTTGTTCGTCGCGTTCTCGGACCTGGGCAGCCACAATGTCTTTGTCTTGCTTGGCCTTGGCCAAATTCTCAGCGTGGAGTTTGGATTGCGTCTCGTGCTTGCGCAGTTGCTCCATGGAGCCAAATTTGCGGCGACATAACTAAAACAAATGGAATATACAATGGATCAACAACCACAGCAAAATCGCAGCTCATGGATATGCAGAAACACAGGAACTTACCAGGCAAATTGGCGCCTCGAGTGGAATGTCCACAGGGTGTGCGCTGACCGTAGGAGGGACTGGAGCTGTCGCTGGCGGTATCGGGTGAGCCGGCTGCGAAGGCTTTGCACTGACTGCGTCGCCGAGAGGCTTGGACTCGTCTTCCTGTCGCTGGGACCACTTGGCGATATCCAGCGCACTCTTCTTTCGGATGCTCGCACTCGCAGCGGCCGCCATGGATACTCCGTTTCCGGGAAGGGCGATAGTTCCACCGTTTCCGGAAGATGCTAACACGTTCTCCGAGGTAAACACGCTGGCAGTCTTACCGGAGGAGATCGCACTCGGGGCCTTGAGATTAAACGATATCATCGGTTTCTTCTTGTCCTTCTTGGTCAATGACATTGCCACGGGCTTTGCCAATTGACTTATGGGGCGTGGCGTCGAGTTGGGTGAATTGGGCGCGACCTTGGAGTCATCGACTGGGGCGGGTGGTGTGAATGCTTCGAATGCTCCGTTCTCACAGCGAAAGTACTGCCCCGTGAAGCTGCTGTAGTAAATCTTCGAGTGCGGGTCGTAGTAGAACATCGAGTCCGTGTCATAGTAGAGACCGCAGTCTGCCTTGAAGACGTACATTCCGCCGCCAGTCTCAAACGGCGGTGGCCACTGCTTCTTTGGCTCCTCGATGTGAGGACGCGCGGCTGCAGCTGCGTTAGTGAGCAGTGCATCGAGATCTTCCAAGCCCAAGGATGGTTCCTGCAAATTATCCCATCTCATATCGTCAGATCAGAGTTCCACAGATGATAATAAACAGGATTTTGTTCGAGCCGCTCACCGCAAGTGCCTTTTCGCTAGGTGCAGGCTGATGCATTGCCCCATAATTGTTAGCCATGGCCCATTGCGCTTGTTCGAGCGCCGCCGCTGCAATGGGGTTCGTTGGAACAACCGGTCTCTCAAACCCTTCAGACGATCGGGTAGACGGTGGTCGAGTCTGGAGCGTCTCCCTCGCGAAACCCACTCGAACGAGTTCTCCTCGAATCGTGAGGCCATCGCCAGTGTCCTTGACACGTTGCGCGCACTACAATTTGATAGAGACCGAATGGAAATATGGTCAGTATCACCTACAGCTCATTTGATCCATCATCGCATCTGGTACGGCACCTCAATGTCGTCAAACTCGACGAACGCAAATCCTCGCGATTGGTTCGTCGCTCGGTCTCGAACCAAACGAATATCGCGGACGCCCTCAAAACGGGCAAACACAACTTGAAGCTACGGGAAGAAAAGTGAAGTCAGCTATGACGGTTGCGTTAAGTGTCTGAGGGATATTCTTACCTCGCCCTCATCGACTTCCAGTGGGATCATTCGAACGGCGAGCACGTGGGACGGTGGCTCGTCCATGTCGACGTCGCGATGGTCACGGCGACTGGAGTCCTCCATGTATTGGCGTCGCTGGTCAAATCCTTCAAACTCAGGACGGCCGCCAGCGCCGCGATAGTTACCGCCCGTATCGTACAGAGGACGCGGATGGCCGCGCTGGTCGGGGCCCGGGCGTGGAGGCGGGACCTCCATTGCGAATCGAGACTTTGGCATGTGGCACTTGAAGCACTCGGCGCGTCGCCCAAAGTTTGATGCACCGCACTAGCCACGTGCAGACAAAGAAATATCAGGATGGCTTTAGTCGAATAGCTAGCTAACAGCGAACGCACCTGGTCACAGATCCAATCCAATGGAGGAGGCGCGCCCCCACCATAGCCAGAGCCGGAGGGACCACTGTCGCCGTTAAAATGCTGCCGCTGGAAATGCGGACTGGGGCGATTCGTCTCGGCAAACGCCAGGATAGCCGGCTGACGATCAATGATCAATGGCTGGGATGCTGTGCATTTCACATCCGCGCTTTAGTTTTCATGAGCTCATCTGAACTAGTAATCTCGATCAAGAGCCACGTACCGAACGCGTCCATCACTGCTGTGGCCGTCTGTACGGAATCAAAGTTCGCGAATGCGAAGCCCCTGTGTTCTCCTGTTGCCTGGATTGGTAGTGACAATACGTTGGGATTGAGAAATCCCATGTGGAAAAGCATATCGGGGAGTGTATCCTACCTTGTGGAACATGACGTGGACGCTTGTAGGTCGAAACGACGCGAGTGCTTGGAGCAGCTGAAATTGGTCCGCAAAGACGTTTGGAGAAGCACACACAAGAAGAAAGACTGTGAGTCTTCGTCTCGCAAAATGGCCCACAAGGCCCGTCGGCTATGGACAGAATATCGCGAATCTCATCCATCCTCCCGCGTAGACGCGGAAAGCTAGCTTTGTGCATCGTCGTCAGGGCCTCCATACTACCATTGGGTCGGAAACATGGGGCGTGAGGCCGCGGATAATGAGCGTCGCGCTGGGTTGCGGCGCCCACTGCCGCGGCGGCGCTTCGCGCGTGCTTGGCGAATGGCTCGGCGCGTACCGCCGCGGTGACCGAGATCGTGAGCGAGAACGAGAGCGCGGATGAATACGGGCTCTTTGCTGCGCATCGCGGTGATCATATCCGCCGCCAGCGTTCTCGCGGCCGTCGGATGACCACCGCTCGTTCGCATATTCGCCGCGCGCGTCGCCACCACGAGCCGTTTCGCCGCCAAATCGGCTCGAGCGATCGTCTCTCGCTCGCTCGTCGTGTCGGCAACTCCTGTTGTGCTCGTCTCGTGGGCTGTGGCCCTGCCCAGAGAACGCCATCGTCCGCGATCAATCACGTGTGGCTTTCTCGTGGTTGGATTTCAGACAACAGGGGAAAGGAATCGTGAACAGGTATCATTCAATCAGTACATAATTTCCGAAATCAATTTGATGTGATCGTATCTACTGATATAAGAATCCGCCGCTAAGTAAGTAGAATTATCAAAGAAGTGAACGAGAATCAGTTGTTTTTCGTGCTGCCAAACCCGCCAAAGCCCATCATGGCCATCATGGCATCTTCCTCGGCTCGGTCAGCCAATGGTGCAGATTCGCCTTCGGTGGACTTTTCATGAGGCTCGCTAGCCACTTGAGCTGTTGTTGCACTGTCGTGCTTGGCGTCGTCGTCGGCCGACGCGGTCTCAGCCTCTAGTTTCTTGACCTTGCGAGATTCTTTGCGCTGGCGCTTGCGTCGGGCTTCCTCTTCTTCGAGCTCACGTCTCTTCTTCTCATATTCTGGTCAGTTTTAACCACAGCGCAGCTTCAGTTATTGGTCTAGATAGTTACAATGGGGGGAAAACCAATTTCTCATTGACTCACCTTCCATGGGGTCCACTTTCTTGGTGACGAGCGGTTCGTATTTGCGTTTCGCAGCGCTCTGTAGACGGCTCTTGACGTCCTCGACCGACGATCGTTCCACACGCATACTATAACCAAGCTTTTGTAGATCTATATATAATAGAAAATAATATGGTGAAAAGTGAGATCACAACCAGCAAATTGGGACAATACACTCACGTCGTTTGCCGTTGATGTGGTCGAGATACGCGATCGAGTCCTTGAGCGTGCACTCACAGACTTCGCAAAAGTACCCGTTGGCTTTGATCGCATCGTCTCCTTTGATCACGCGCACGGTGCCGACTTTTTCCTCGAGCGTCACTCGCTCTGTGCGCGACGTGAGGAACGCGCGCGCAGATCCCATGGGTCCAGCAGCTCCTCCATCAGCCGCCTTGAACTCCTGTCGACGCGATTTGATCACTTTGGTCTCTGTCTGCGAGTGACATCGAGAGATCACATTCCCAATTAGCATCAGACGCTCCAGCGGAACGGAATTCGCGACGTGCACGCACCTGTTCTTCCGCGAGCTGGCCGCTCGCGCGCAACTGCGCGAGCCGCTCAAACTCCTCCTTGTCCCACGTTTGGCGCTTTACATTCGCGACGCCCTTCCCTTTCCCCTATACATCCATTCTTATGCTATCAGCGATCGCGTCGCGGACGCCACGGCACACGCGCCACCTTACCGTCATTTTCCTCTGGTCTTCTCGTCGAACGCAAGGTTGCCGTTGAAAAGTTAACTCTACTAAGTTCGGTATTGTTCAAAACGCACTTAGTAGAGAGACAAGAAATTTCCCCAGTCCAGTTTTCCCGCCCCAACCAACAGCAACAAATACTAGTATGGACGGCGGCAAGATGGACGTCGACCGCATGTGGCACCAGTTCAAGGGCATATGCAACCGAATGCGCTCGGCCACGGCCGTGAAGGAACGGGGTGCCGCTGTGGCCGACGCCGAGACGTTCATGTCCGACCCAAGGCACCGCGCGCGCGTCCACAAGTGGCGCGCCTGGGGGTTGCTTTTCTCAGGCCTCATCACCGCCGTGCGCAGCGATATTTGCGCGTACATGGGCATCAACCCCGTCACAGGAGCGACTGCGAGCGGAGGTAAAAAGCGCAAGGTCAAGGGCGGCACGAGCGCCAAGTCCAAGCCGCCGAGGCTTAATTGGTGGCTCAATCTGCGCAACGAATTTGCGAATTCCCACGTGCTCGACGGGCCGATGCTCCACTTGGATCCAAACGGCCGCGACTGCGTGGCAGAGCTCTTTGACTTTGCGCTGCTTATGATCAACCGTGGCGACAGCAACGAGGCGGACCCGACCGTGCGCCGCGTGATGGGCGATATTGAGCGCGCGGCATGGCAGACGATCGAGCTGATTGCCGGCTACCGCGTGTACTGCGCCGTGCTCGAGAAGAAGCAATTGCAGGAAGCGATCGAACTCGCGCTCGCGGCAATCGACCACGGCGTCGTTTCTCACACCACCTTCCCGTCGGGCGGGTCGAGCGACTTTGTTCTGCTCGCGTCGTGCATCCACGTGGTGCTCCACCACGCGCCGTACGATCTCCACGACTGGCTGCCTATGCTCGTACCATTTCTATCCAGTTGGTTTGGCACATTGAACGAGACCACTGCTACGAGATCCCCCCACGCCGATATCGCGCCTAAGATGATCGAAATTGTGACCGATTTGGGGCGTACTTTCTTCACATTCATCGGCCCGTTGCTGCTCAAGCACTGCAATCCAATGCTGCAGTACACCAAGCGGTCTTTCAAGCAAGCGCGGATGCGTTCGCGCGTTCTGTTGGCCGAGTTTATCTCGTTGTATGTCGAGCTGTTCGAGTACCACGCCGAAAGTCTGCCGTTGCAGGGAGATTTGGAACCAAATCGGCTGCGACGTGACGCCAAAGCTCTCCAATCGATCTTTCTCGATCCAGCAATGCTACAGAGCGTGCCAGTTTCGTCTCACACGACTAGTAGCACCGTGGGGGCAGGGATAGCAGCGTCAGGTGGAAACAACGATGCCCCTACGGTGTCGCTCGAGCCGTCGTCGGTGTCACTGTTTGCGTGCGCAGCGGATGTGGTATTTTTCCACGATCGGTTGCTGCAGCGGGTGGTCGAATCATCCAAAGGTCAAGACGGCGCGAGCGTCGATCAAGATGAAGACTTGGACATGATGGCATCTCCTTCACCCGCAAAGCGCTCGCTCGAGTCCACCATGCCTATGGCGTGGGAACAATTGCTGCATCATATTATCTCGAGCGAACAAAGCGACGAATCAGCAGGAGCAGCAAATGCCAGTGCGCCGCTTTCGCAAATGCGGGAACAGTTTGTGCAGCAAGCACAGCACCAAAAGCAAGCGCGATTACTTCAACGCCGGCACGTCGCACATTTGCTTGTTTTGTCGGCTCTTCTTCGTAGACACGGCAGTTTCTACGCGAATGGGCGCATCGGTGATCTGGTCGGAATCATGGATCACATCACCCAGACGCTCGATTCCAAAGAGGCTGGCAAGCGTCAGTATCTTGCGCTTCATTTGCTGTTTCAACTCGCAATGCTCTCTCCCACCCATCCCGATCTGAGGAGCGAACTATTCGAGGAATATTGGCTGAAGGCGTGGTCTACACTGCTCCGACCGGACTTGCCGTATGTATCAGAGCTGCGGGTCGTCATCCCACGCCATGGTCTCAGCGAATTGGCATTTACTGCCTTGCATTGTTGTGTCGGCTTTCGCTTAGTATCGCGCACGGAGATAGTGAGTGCAAGCGCTCAATTATGGACTATCTATCGACCTCGCTCATCGACTTCTCCAAGCTACGGTTTGGGTTCATCACCGATGTCGGCGGCACCAGTTGGTTTCCTGTCCTCGCTTCTTCAACTCATTCATCCATCGTCAGATAGCGAGTTGCGTCAAGCCGAGTTGCGTCCAGATCAAGATACCCCACCCCGCTCCGTCCGCGCCGAGGTGCTGTCAGCACTGTTCGAGTATATCCAGTCCGCCGTACTGGTGGAGGAGAGCAAGCCGATGGATTCCAGCTGGGAAAATCATTTTTCAGCCCATGACGCGACCCCCGCCGTGTATGCAGCAGCCCTATTGAGCTTTCTCGGCATTCCACCGCCGACACGTCTAGTGAACTCGTTTATGTGCTTCGAAATGGAGCCAGTACTGCTACGTGCTCTCTCGACATCATGTCTTCAGAAGAACGATGGCGGAGTGGGGCCTGAACTCGATGGATTCGGGGTACACTTTGTGTTGCAAGAGTGGGGGCTCGCTTGGCTTCAAGATACGAGCTCCTTCGTGGAAAATGGCGACCACGGTCATCCGGATCGTTTCACAGCTCTTCTCGAATTCGTCCGGTATACACAAGAAAACGACCGACGTACGACAGATACGAGAATGGACGGGGAGAAAGCATTCGGATTCAACCACTTGCAAATCCCGAATAGCCTCGCACGGCGCTCGACGAGAGATTGCACATCTCAGCGTGCGTCGACTAGAGGTGCCTTGGCATCCATGTCAGCTCAAGAGGGGGAAATGGCGGCAACTGCATCTTCTGAATCTATCGACGCTTCGAAATCTGACATTGTCGCCAACTTCACCCAAATTGTCGACGATCTGTCCCACAAACTAAGCGCCGTTGAAGTGGATTGCCCAAGACTACTGTGCCACCTCAATTCGCTCATGACGGTGAGAAATGAAGTAAACCAGCCATGCCCTTTGCTAGAGGTTTGCTAACGTTCGTACTGCTCCCGATAGGTTGCTTTGACAATTGCGTCTGCGTACGGGCAAGCAAAGGACACGGAGCCCGCCGGTGCGAGAAACGAAAACAAGGACACACACGATCTCCTGTGCGCGTTACTGCAGAAGTCTCTGGAGGTGTTGGCGAGTCACTTTTCTGCTGGAACGGTTGACCACGCGCGCAAATCGACAATGACAGCGAGCATTGTCACGCAGCAGCTCATGGGTTTCCAGTCATTGATTCTCCTCGTGCAGGGCAGAACTAGTCTACGGAACATGAAGCACCCATGCGCGGACCCGATTGGTCTTCGCACCCCGTCAGAGCTGCGGCCATCTATTCGAAAAATTGTGGCTGCTGTTGAGGCATCACTGGAGCTCATGTTCATGGACAGTGGAAGTGCAATATCCTCTGGTTCGCACACCAAGACAACGCAGTCACGTGAAGAGCAGGCGCTGATTTCGTCTAGATCGTTCTCACCGGCGACCTTCAGCTCGACGCCAACACCTGGAGCCAGTTGGGATTGGGATTCCCATCTATCGCAGCCAAAGACCGCCGCCCGCGCGATTTTCAGTACCGCAGTGGATGTGGGAGAGGACGACCTTTTAAGGTTGGTGCTGTGAATTAGCTCTAACCTTCTCTTGCGGTACTCAATGGCATGCTTTTATTACATAGTGATCCTGCGACTTCGAACTCAAAACCAACGTATCGTGCCACCCACGCACCCAGGATTCTCAGCTTGTGGTCATTGCGCGTGATTCTATTGCTGAAGAAGGAGAGTGGTGTCAAGGCTGTGCGGAAGTATGCTTTGGAGTTGGATTTCACGCCGGATTTCCTCGTTGCCGTCGCGTCACTACTGTGCGGGGTGTGTGGATGTGAAAGTCTTGAAGTCTTGGTGAAGATCATGGAGCGAGTTGATAAAGATGTCGCTGGAGGAATTCGTCGCGGCGGAGCCAGTGGAAACCCATCGGCAGCATTGATACTCGACTCGGATATCTTGCAGGTGTTGAAGCGATGCGCAATGATGTACGAGGGCCGGAAATTGCTCCACAAAGAAGACGTACCAGAACTATTGCTTACGACCGCGCGCCGACTGATGGATTCGGGGAGGCACGAGGCTGCGAGTGATCAACTTCTCGTTCTTCGACGCGCCGTTGTCGCAACGATGGAGGTATTTTTCCGATTGAACGCGGACGTGTTTGGCGACTTTGTCGACTTGACAATGGCGAGTCTGCTCGACCCTGTCATGGTTGTACGCTTTGAATCGGTTCGCGCGCTTCAGACGGTATTCTACATGTATCCAGATGGCGGCGATCAAGTGTTTCGCGATTTGTTCCAAGTTCTTTCACAGTCTTTGCCGCCCAGCGCGAGTTCTCCAAATGCGATCAGCGGATCTGCAGACGATGATCATTCAAGCACGGTGGAGAGCTGTATCGTTGCGTTATCCACATTGTATGTGTGTGCATGCTCAAGTCCTACGGTGGTCCCGAAAGTGCTTCTTGTGGTCATGCGACTGGCGACAGGCAAGGCCGTTGCGTTTTATACGCGATCACGAATACTCACTGATTGGCTCGACGAGATCTCGGGATGGCACGGCTACCCATCGGTCGGTCGCATGATCGCCGATCATTTCTGCTTCCTCTGGTCGAACTATCTCATGGCCATTGCCGGCGGTGAATCGCTTCTCGAGACCGAACAAGGGAAGCTTACCCATCAATTGAACGCGAAGGAAGTGCTAGAGGCATTCCCAGCAGCTCTGATGCTGGACAAGACTGAAGCACGGATGACGGCAACTACTGCGTGGATGATTGCAAGTCACGTAGACGTGATCTTGCCGTCGGCAGTGGTGTACGATATTGTTCACGGAGGAGGCGATGCGGAAATATCAACCTTCTCGTTTGTCCAAGATTTAGCGCGGCATCTACTACTGAATTCAAGTTCTGTCGGCAAGAGCGACGACGTGGCGAGGCAACGCAATCTATCCGATTTTGTGCAAGAGCAGTTGATCACGGACCTCTTCGCGCTCGCATTTGTGTTCGAGTCTGCCTCTGCGTCCTCGCCAATGGACGGTGGTCCGGTATTAGAGCGTGTGGGTGCTCACATGCTTACGCTCGCGGAAGAGAGAGCAAGCACGTATGCATTGACACTCGCGCACCTGGGCCACGTCGTTGTGAAGATGGTGCGATTCTCTGTCTGGGATATCGTTGGGAGCATCCATCCCCCAGCACTCGCAACATCCACAGTTTCTTCGGGTGGTGAACGGTGGCTACGGGCGATGCAGATCATGAAAGAGAAGTATTCGGGTTTCGATTGGGGTCGGATGAACTTGGCCGAGATCTTGTCGGAATACCACGAGGTGCTGCTTGGCACAGCATATTTCGAGCCGTTGGCGTCTCGTGCGATCGAATGCTTGTGTTTGTTTGTGACCGAGGTGAAGGATGCCATTTCGGACTCGGGCACCGCCAACAGTGCTGTCTTGCAGCACCTCCTTCTCCACGTGTTGTTCGAGACGGCCAAAAACGTCAAGCGAAGAGACAAGAAATCATCGCGCAAACTCGCATTGACAGTTCGGGACATTTGCGATCATTTCATGAAGAACTGTACCGAGACATTTGGCCAGTATCTCAACTTCGTTGTGCAAGGAATCGCCGACATTCTCGTTTGCGCGAGTCGTGGCACCGACACCATTTCACTCGACTGCGACGACAAGGCGAATTTTGAGTGGGTGATCTTCGCCATCTGCAACAACATGGCAACGGGATTGGGCAAGTTCATGGTGGATGTGGAACTGGTCCCAAGCGGAGTCTCTGCCTGCCTCGACAAGCTTAATTCCATGCTATCGACTTCGGCAGGAAAAAGCGCGCGTGAGTCATCGACAGACCGCCGCAAGTCACTCGAGAATACAAGCAACAGAAAGTTGACGAGCGCATTTGGTGACAAAACCCAGCAGGCAATTCAGGAGATCGAAAAGTTTGTGCAGCGAGCGAATCAAGTCGGCGAGCGCTTTTATCGTCCGCGAACATTCGCGTTGGGAAATGAGACCACGATGGAAGACACTGAAATCGAGCGACGGAACTCAGCGGGGATTGGCTCCCAGCTCCACGTGCTCTGTGGCCACATTCGCGTCCTCCAGGAAACTTTGCAAGTCAACTCACGCGACGAAATGACGGACGAGGACAAGACTGAAGCGGCGGCGACCCAAAGGACAGTGCTGGCGAAGCTGACTCGGACCCTCTTCACCCTTAGTACTGAGTACAATTGCTCCGCGGCTCGTGTGCATGGTGGCGATGTGCTTCTCACACTTGCGGATACGCTCGGCAGAATCGGTATGTGGGAGACAAATGACTTTGAACTGAGCCCAGGTCAAAATGGAGAAGAGCTGAGTCGTCTCTACCACCGCCACTTTCGGCGCGGCGCCCTACGAGAAACGAAAACGACATTCCAGATGGAAATGTACGAGCGCACACTGCGCTATCTGAGCTCTTTGATGTTTGAAAGTGGTAGCGACGCGCACGTGAGCTCGGAGGTGATCCATGAAGCACTCAATTCGATCAAGAAAATTCTACGGCTGGAAGAAGGAGTCAAGGCGCTTACCAAGTGCAAGGACCAAGAACTCAAGCTCTTCCTCGATGCCTTTGTGCAGACATCGCCGTCGAATTGGTCGTTGGGATGGTCGTCTGCAATTGGGATCGGCGCCGGATGCAATTCATCAGCTGCAAGTCTGTCCAAGCTTCGGGTACTTTGGCGTGCGCACGATTCGAGTTCATTTGACAAATGGGTCGGAGCGCTGACAGAGACCCTGGCGGAGCGCTGCGTTGATCGTGTGCTCCAAGCGTGCGCGCCATTGGCCCGCCTTCGTGCCGATCTTGCAATCTTCATGTTCCCGTATGTTCTGTGGGCGATTTTGAAGAACGCACTACACGATTCGAAGACAGCAGCAGTGGTGAATGATTGCATTCGAGAAATACTGTCTGCGGGAGGAGTTGCTATTCCGGACGGACGAGTAGTGCAGCTGCTCATCCACAGCGTCAACTTCTTACGCGAAACGGAGAAGGCTGTGTTCGTCGAGTCCAATGGCCAGAAGAAACTGGGTGGAGCGACAACGACGCCAACAAAGAAAGGGATACAGGATGCAACCAAACGTGGGAGCACTGAAAGCAGCTCTTCGGTGAATCGATTGGCCTACTCGTGCCTGGTCGATGTGGACCTTCTCGAGCTGGCGGAGGCCGCAATTCGCGTCAAGATGCCGTTCTCTGCGATGCAGTACGTTGAAATGTGGTTGGAAGACCATCACGGCGGTTCGCTGCCGTCTCTGTCGGCCTCCAGCGTTTCAGTGTCCGCGTCACTCGAATGGGACTCCCGAGTTCGCAAAATTCTTGTCGACGCGTACAATCTGGATGATGACGCGGATGGCATTTACGGGGTCAATGATGGCGGCACGCTCGGATCACAAATGGTCGCCTACAACCGCGAAGGCAATTTTACGCAAGTACTCCCTCTGTACGATGTCGCTCTCCAATTCGACCGAAGCTCCTCGAACATCCGCGTCCTGGAAGGATCTTTAGATGCGTTGAACCACCTGGGGTACGAACACATGCTCTTGCAGCGGCTTGAAGCCCTCGCAGGAAATGGCCCCAACACGCCAAATATCCAAGAGCATCGCTTCGAGCTGGCGTGGAAGAGTCTTCAGTGGGATTCATTGGAATCCGGAGTTAGTCATGCGACAGTGTCTGCGACGACCCGACTGGATGGGAACCAGTCTCCATACATGCACCAACGGACGATCTATCAGTCCCTGAAGGCCTTGGCCCATCGAGATACCGGGCAACTGAGGAAAATGACAGCACTCGCTAAACAGCACATCCTCATGACAGCGCGGACGAGCCTCTTCGGTTTGGAGTGCACGCAGGAATCAGTGGACGCCTTGCTTCATCTCCAGTCGATCCACGAGATTGAAGAGTGCGCAAAGACAGCCGACGCCACGGCACTGACACAGCTGTTCGAGACGTGGCAGAAACGACATTCTGCTCAGAGCAAGAGTGCTTTTGATGCGACGCGCGGACTGCTCGCGCTCGAGGAAGTGCTCGCCCAGCTGGTCGATCTGCCAGCGCGCACGGATACGCTTGCTGGTATATATCTGTCGATGTCAACGCTGAGCCGCCAGGCTGGTCGCGTCGCGGTTACGTACAAGGCACACACCAAGTTGGAACAACTCAACCGGCAGGGTCGGCTGCGCCTGCTTGACGAAACCCAGTGGAAGATGGAACGGGCAAAACTGTTGTGGAGTCAGCGGGAAACCCGAAGTGCAATTTGTGTCGCCAAGCAGCTGCACGCAGACTTGGAGGCTCAGTTCGAACGTCGGCGAGATGAAGCCGATACTCGTCTGAAGATGCTCTACGTGGCGTCGTTGACGATGGCAGGCAAGTGGATTGCATCCCAACGGTCGGAAAACTCGCAAGTCATTCTTCGAGAGTATCTCCAGAAGGCCACTGACATTGTCGACACTATGAGTGGGAGCGAGTTGCACACAACGCCAACGGACACGCAGCATGCTTCAAGAGCCCACATTGCACTGGCCGAGTATATGGCTGAAATGTACCAACAGGTTGCAGCACGTGTCAGTTCTCGAGAGTGGCTCGCTGGTAAGCGCGTTGCTGAGGCACGTCAGCGTGAGCTCGCGGAGTGTCTTGCGATGAGCGAAGCGAAACAACACGACAACCGAGCTCACATCCACGCTCTAAACAAGGAGGTCCAATACGACTACGAGGAGCGCACGAAGGTGGAAGCGTCGGTGGACCACTTTCTTGGCGGAGCGTTGCGTAGCTTTGGAAAAGCGCTGGCACTGTCGGCAAAATCGGAGCTCGCCGTGGTGTTTCGCGTACTCTCATTGTGGTTCAGTAACCAGCTCAAGCCGAACGTCAATCGTGTGGTGCGCGAAATTGTCGATTCAGTCCCGTCGTACAAGTTTGTGCCGCTGTCGTATCAGATTATATCGCGTGTGGGCAGTTCGCTTTCTTCGACGGGGACATCGACGCGGGATGGTGACGACGGGGCCGCGCTCTTTGAGCGCGTTCTGAGCGCCATGGTGATCAAGCTCTGTGAACAGCACCCGCATCATGCACTCGTACAGCTGATTGCGCTCAAGAATAGCGGCGATGTCGAAGGCAAAGGCTCGGTGGAGTTTCGCACTAATGTCGGCGACGCCAAGTCCGAGGGTGCGAAAAAGTACATTGAAAAGCTCCGCAAGGGTCCGCAAAGCGATCTGCTCGAGTCGCTGGATGTGCTGTCGAATGCGTACGTCCAGCTCGCGCTGTATGATACGCGCGAGTACCACAAGCTGGGCAAGAAGATCGCGCTCTCGGAGATCAAAATCACGACTCTGGGTGGAAACGCCATCTCGTTTGACCATTGCCTTCGCGACCGATCGCGTCGATCGGGTGCGAATACACGCGCCGCGATGCCTGCGGTGCTCACCAGTGCGATCGTCCCGCGGCCCGACATGGACTATTCGGGCGTGAGCCGCGTCCTGTCGTTTGATCCCATGTTTTCGATCACGGAAAGCGGCATCCATCGCCCCAAGATTATCTACTGCTTTGGCTCGGACGGCCGGCGGTTCAAGCAGCTCGTCAAGGGCAAGGACGACATTCGCCAGGATCTCGTGATCGAGCAGGTCTTTGACACGGTGAACCAGTTTCTCCAAGACGACCAGCACACGCGCACGCGCAATTTGCGGCTGCGCACGTACAAGGTCGTGCCGCTCTCGCCGATCGCCGGTGTGCTCGAGTGGGTCGACAATACAATCCCGTGGGGCTCCTATTTGGTCAGCCGCGCGGCCAAGCGGCTCTCGGCCCATGAGCGGTACCACCCGCACGAATGGAAGCACGCCGAGTGCCGCATGCACCTCAAGAACGAGCCCGACAAGTTTGCGGCGTTTCAGACGATCCAGGCCCACTTTACGCCCGTGTTTCACCACTTTTTTTTGGAGAAATTCCCCGACGCGGCCATGTGGTACAAGCGGCGACTCGCGTACGTGCAGAGCGCGGCCGTGACGTCGATCGTGGGCTATATCCTCGGCATTGGCGATCGCCACTCGCAAAACATTTTGATCCACGAAGACACGGCCGAGCTCGTGCACATTGACTTTGGTGTCGTGTTTGACCAGGGCATGGCGCTGTTTACGCCCGAGACCGTGCCGTTCCGGCTCACGCGCGACGTGGTCGATGGCATGGGCGTCGCCGGTGTCGACGGTGTGTTTACACGGTGCTGTGAAGCGACACTGCAATTGCTCCGCAAAAAGAGCGCGTCGGTCGTGACAATTCTCGAAGTGTTTGTGCATGATCCGCTCTATCGGTGGACGCTGTCGCCGCTCAAGGCGTTGAAGATCCAAGAAGAAGGTGGCGGCACGGGCGTTGCAAATGGAACCGGTAGTGAGAAAAATGAGAGCGAAGGTGGTATGGCCGGCGCCAACAATGATGCTGCGGCGCGTGCGCTCATCCGCGTGCGGCAAAAGCTCGAAGGGTACGAAGACCCAAATGGCAATGCGCTCAGCATTGAAGGCCAAGTCAAGCAGCTCATTAGCGCAGCCCAAGACCCGCGCAATCTGTGCGCGCTCTTTCCCGGGTGGGCGCCGTGGCTGTAGTTGTGTGGACAGGACAAGTTGGGAATGGAAAATTCTCTCAGCGTAAGCTGAGAGCTACTGGTCATTGCATGTTTTTTGACAGATCAGGACATCTTACTGTATTAGGAGAGCAATTCGTTAACTTAGACGAAATTTGGTTAACTTCTGTCGCTGTCGCCTCCCAAGCGTCACAGCCCAGTAGTTTTTGTCAATCTACTAGGTTACGTTATTATTTAGTTCACTTTGTCAAAACTTACTAGGCTATTTACTTAGGTTAGTGGAAATTTCCTATGTCTCGCGTTTTACTCACCATGTTCCGTCACCCTGCAAAAAGCGCCGGCGTGTTCTCGATCCACCTGTTACACAGACAACAGGTGGCCCGTTAAACGTCTTTGCACGGGAGAGTATTCTGGGAACTAAACATGTATTACCTTGGCTGTCTGCCTCCATGGCTGTTTGTCTTTGCCTAGGCCTCCAAATGCAAAATATGCAAATTGGGGAGGAATC
>JAADVC010000631.1:0-17742 GCA_023334575.1 Pythium volutum
CTCTTGTACGTAGCTTTTCAAACAGGAGGTCGTGTCACACGACTCGTGAGTGATGGAAGGATTCGCCAACAGACACCGCGTGGAACAAGAAGCATTTACCTCTTATATCGAATATACATGTTTAGTCCGATGGGACATGATACCTCTGATAATGGATTCTTGAAGTTTGTCCATACGATAATGCTATTGGCTAAAATGTGACTTCGGACATGATGGTGATTGGTGGATGTTTTACGGACGCGTCTCGTCAATTGGTTGATTCCAGAATTCTCCATGGGTTCTGCGGTTTCAGCGTGGAGCTTCAACATGATCTCGTCAGGTTACACATGGGACGAGAGGAACAACTCAATGTAAAAGCGCGTTTTAGAGTTGGGGCTTTTGGTTTTACAAGATCGCATTTAGTTTGTTTGTTGTTTTTACGAGGGGAGTTCCGCTGCCACGGGTGCTTTGCGGGACTTCGTGACATCACATTGATTCCACCACCGCTTGTGGTACTACCGGTATTCGTGTTAGTTGTGGTCTGGTCTTGGGTTCGTTTGTATGGGTATTCACCAAGGCGTTTCATTCGCTGTGGGCTTCTTCCGAGCTGTCATAGTTGGGGTCGTTGCGGTCCACCGCGGGGATCGCGCCGCCCTCGGTCGTTGTGACGCCCCAGTTGTGGGCTCCTGCACCGCCTTTGGATGATCACAAAAGCACACCCATACATTGTAAGCCTCAGAACTGAATCCCTTTTCCTATTACAAAAGTCATACCTTTCTTGGCGTTGGTGACGTCCGAGCCGGCGCGACCGCGCGAGTGGCGGTCCTTCTGGCTGTTCTTCTTGTTGGTCAGTTCGCGGCTCTGCGGCATCGTTGGCGTGTTGGCGTGGAGTTGGAACTTGGGAGTTGAAGAGTTGGATTGCGCAGGATGAAGTGATTGGAATTGTGAGCACCAACGCTGCCGAGCTCCCGTGTTTTTGTCCAGACGGTTGCTTTCGTGTGGCGCATGACATCCCGCCTCAAATGGACACATAGTTTAGACATAGAGTCGCAGCTGCAGACGGGGTGTTGGGAGAAGTCTTCGTGTCTATGAAGACGAACCAGATTGGATCTTTGGGTGGATGACTAAGTGCGCACGCGTACCTAGTAGACATGGCTACATTGAGGTGGACTTACACAGGAGGAGCAAACCAAAGGAGAACGCCAGCAGGTGTATTTTGGTCGTCATCTAGTTCAGCGACGGCGAAAGCTGCTTGACGGACTTGCCAGCGACGTAAATCGACTCAATGTTGCGGTCGTCGCCGAGAAACAAAAACTTTTGGAACGCATGGAGTGCATCACGAGCGTCTTCGGCGTCATGCGGAGCATCCAGCGGTCCTCCAGCAACGTACGGATCCACGACCAGCGCATCAAAGTCCTTGCCAATGGCAAAATTGCCCACTTTATCACCAAGCCCAAGCGCGTCGGCACCACCTACAGTCGCCAAGTAGAACGCCTCGGCGAAGGAGAGCGGCGCATAGCTCGTAGGTTTGGACGCGTCAATCGCAACCGTCTCGTCGGGATCCGTGCCAAGACCGATCGAAACCATCTTGGACGCGATCACAGCCTGGCGAATAGCGTCCAGCATGGACGGCGAGTGGCCGCCCGAGACGTCCGTGCCCAGGCCGACCGTCAAGCCTTCGTCCAGCAGACGTCGCACGTTCAGCACACCGCTGCTGAGTGAGAAATTCGAATTGGCACAATGAATCACGGCCGTGCCGCGTGTGCGCAGCAGCTCGCGCTCACCGCTTGCGCAATGGACGCAGTGCGCCATGTACGCGCGGTCGTGGAGAAGACCGTGGTGGTCGTACACGTCAGTGTAGGATTTGCACTCGGGGTGCATCGACTTGACCCACTCGATCTCGGCACGGTTCTCCGACAAGTGTGATTGGACTGGGAGCTTGGGCGAGTGTTCACGTGAGATCCCGCTGAGCGCGTGCATGAGTGGAGACGACGTGCTGGGCACGAACCGCGGCGTGATCACGGGCGTGAGCAGCTCGTTTTCCTTGGCCAAGACGTACGCGACAAATTCACGCGTGTGCTGGATCGACGTTGCGGTATCTTCACTGAGTGATGGTGGCGCATTGCGGTCCATATTGACCTTGCCGATGTACCCGCGCTGCCCGAGTTCGGCGACAATATCGGCCAGCACTTTGCAGGCTTCCATGTGGATCGTCGCAAAGTACGAGCACGTGGTCGTGCCGTTGAAGAGATGCCGCTGGACAGCCTTCGTGTACACGGCCTTGGCGTACGCAGCGTCGGCAAAGCGCGCTTCATAAGGAAACGTATAGGTCTCGAGCCAGTCGAGGAGCGGGAGATGCATACCGACGCCGACAAACGAATACTGTGGCGCGTGCGCGTGGCCGTCCACAAAGCCAGGCATCAAGAGACGATCGCCAAGATCCACGAGTTCATCGTACTGGAGATTCGCAAGCGTTTGCTTTTGCAGGTCGGCGACAAACACGATGCGGCCGCGCTGGTCGACGCCAACGACGCCCGGTGCGAGCAGCTCGAGGCGGTCAAGCGCGAGCGAGTGGATGACGTTGGCCTTGTAGGCCGTGACGCGTGACGTGAGGCGACACATCATGGGAGAGGGAGAAGAGGGGGCGTGGCAGTGGCGGCGAATTGGCAAATGAAGCGGATGGCTCCATGCATGCGCGTTCAATTGGAAGGGCGGCTTTGGCCACGGGCTTCAAGATGGTTTGTGGATTCGCATTCACTAGGACTCATGCGAGAAGCCATGCATTCAGCGACCGTTTACCAGCCAATCAAATAGTCGTACGAGATTAGAAACGGATCGGATTGGTTGAAAAGGCAAAATAGGATAAATACAGTCAGTTCTGGGGCTAAGCCCGCATCTGAAATATATATTGATTTAGGTTATTGAATGTGTGCAACTGCGTAAGTACCTCTGATAATCAAATAAAAGCATAGAGGATTAGAGGTACATCCATTATGTTGCGGGCTTAGCCCCGGAACCGACTGTAATGCGATCTTTCTCAGGTATGACCCTATCTTATGTGAGCCACACTAAAGATGGCATGGACTGGCCTTCTCGGAATGCTGACGTACGTGGCGTGGCTCCTCCCGTGCACAAGAAAAATGCCCCTTTCCAAGCAGACCTGACAGGATACCTGTAGCAGTATCTCCATACCAATGGTGTCGTGCATTACGCTATACTAACATGTGAAATCTACAGTATGTATGAGAAAATCAAAGGCCAGGGAATGACCAGTCACTTTGCAGCCTCCAGTCTGGTTGAAGGTCCGTGCCCGTACTGTGAAGCGAAACACGAGATCTGAACCTGGATTTTGCTGGACGTGGATCCCACGTTTTACCCTGTACTGTTTATCATTGGCTGAAAATTGCGATGAGAGTCTTTTGATTGGTGGTTATATTTGATCCGTGCTGAAAATTCTGCACTCCCTGTGGTTTGTCCCAGCTGTGGTTGGAAAAACGGAACCCTGCGCCATGTCCATCCACGAAAGCTACACCAAAATCCGTAATTTACGGACCCATCGGCCCTTTTCCATCAAGAGAAGAACCCAGGCACGGAAATATTTCAAAACGAAAAAAAATCTAAAACGCGAGGAAAGCAGAAAACGCCAGACAGCCAGCCAGCCGTGTGACTGACTTGCCGCAAAAGCGAAAGTTTCTCCTCCCTCGTCCAAGTCCTCTTCACGCTCCACGGCGCTGTATTTCTGTTCTCCAGCAACGAGAACCAAGCCACAAGAGAACTGTTCTACGCAAGAACCGTTCTGCCGCCCCCAGCGTACCTCTCCATTTTCCTCTCGCATCCCGTTAAACCGCGGCGCTGAAGAAGACCTCTTCGCCGTTCGCCCGCCCACTCCTACTACTGTACATCAGTAGCCCTGCTTCGCCCGCCGTGTTGTCGCTGCTGCTGCCGCTTGGACGCTTTTGCCGGATGGGATAAGTTTCGCTGCTGAGAGCGAAAAAAAAAGAACCGGAAACGAGTCTTGTCCAGTCTAACGTAGAGAGAAAGATGATCGCGCCGACCAACAAGCCGACGCTCGTGCAGTGGGAGCACCTGTCGTTTGTGGTCATGGACGCACCGAACGACAGCAATCTCCACCTGTACCTCAAGGAGCTCAAGAAGCACAATGTCACGGATCTCGTGCGTGCGTGTGAGGTCACGTACGCCTGTGCGCCCGTCGAGGCCGCCGGCGTGCGCGTCCATGAACTCGAGTTTCCCGACGGCGAGCCGCCCGACGGCAAGATTCTCGACAAGTGGCTCGACCTCGTTTCCGATGTCTTCAAGGACAACGCCATTGATTCGAAAACCAACAAATCCATTGCCGTTCACTGCGTCGCTGGGCTCGGACGGTACGTTCTTCTCTTTGTTGTGGAGAGGTGCTCCCATCGTTGTTCGAGGAGCTCACCAACCAAAATGGGTACATTTTTATTTATTGACCTCTACAGTGCACCCGTGCTCGTGGCGATCGCACTGATTGAATTCGGATTGGATCCGATCAACGCCGTCGAGCACATTCGCAAATTCCGTCGCGGTGCGATCAATTTGC
Organism: Pythium volutum; assembly: GCA_023334575.1. NCBI lineage: Eukaryota > Oomycota > Peronosporomycetes > Pythiales > Pythiaceae > Pythium > Pythium volutum. Next base: position 4,559 of record JAADVC010000631.1, read on the forward strand.
GCCAACTCAAGTACCTCGAAAAGTACGAACCGCGGCGAAGCCACAAGGCCAAGTGCTCCATCATGTAGCCATTTGCAGATAGACTGAGAGATCCGCTCCACCGGCGCACTGAAAAACGCTACACACCCCTCGACACGGTCTCTCCCCTCGCGACAAGACCCACAAAACAATGCGAGCGACCTGCCACAGCGAGGGGCAGCTTTTATTCCAGGTAGAAACACGAGGCCGGACGTCTTGATGGGAAAAATGGACCGCGCGGAAATACACGGGTTTTTTTACTTTCATATACAGACAAGACGCTTGTTATGCCCCTCACTACTGTTTGACGGGCGTGAGCGCCTGCTGGATGAGTGGCACGACCTGCTTGCGTGACGCGCCCGTGTTGCACTGGTGGAACGCAGCGATGCGTGCGTCGTCTGCGACCAGCGGCAGCTCTGTCAATGGCTCGAGTTGCAGCGAGCCGTCCGCGACAAAGTGCGCCACGCACTGCTTAGTGAATCGCTGCTCGTTTCCAGGCTCGTACAGGAGAAGCTCACGGCGACGCGAGCCATCGGCGCCGTTCGCCATGCTCATGACGACCAGGAATGCGAGACGATTAGTCTCGACGTACGACTGCAGCGTCGCGACAAACGCGTCGGCCGTCGCGGCCTTGGTGATAAACTGATGCAGCGGAATGAGCACGGCACTGACGCCATAGAGTCGTGCGTCCTGACCAGGCGTCTCGAACTCTTTATAGTCGCACTGCAGGCAATTGGCGATCGTGAACTTGCCCCAGTGGGCAACATTAAACTTTTCCGTCTGCAGCCAGTCAAAGAGCGCGCCGCGCGTCGCAAACGATGCAGTTTCCAATTGATCAGCGGCCGCAATATCGCGCGGCGTGACTTTCTTGGCGCTTGGATCAAAATTGACCGAGTCGAGGGCAATGACGGCGAGCAGCATGGTCGCGCCCAGTGCGTGGACGTGCGTGTCGCGATGTTCTGTGGTCAAAAGCTTCTCGGCCACGATCGTGCAGCACGACGCCACGAGCGCCTGGCCGTTGGCAAACGCAATTTCGCGACACGCCGCGTGTGGGTGGCAGCCCACGTCCATGTGGTGGTCGAGAATCTCGACAATCTCGGCCAGGTCGTCGGCGGCAACGTCGGGCGCGATGCGCTTCGTGTTGAGTGCATTGTGGTCGAGTAGCGTGATGCGCAGTCGGCTCTTGGGCAGCGCACTGTGGCGCCATGGGAACTCGTCGACAAACACGAGCGACGCCGTGTCAATCTCAAGCGATGCAAAGAGCGACGACACGTCGCACCGCAGCGCGAGCTCGTCGCGCGGGATCGGCAGCACGGGGAGATGGAGGGTCGTGGTGTGGTCGTAGCGCGTCTGGTGCTGCGCGACGTGGTCGCGGTGGAACGCGTACACGAGCGAGCTGACGATCGAGTCGGCGTCGGCGGCCTCGTTGCCAATCATGACGTGGACATTGACGTACGAGACGGACGACGGCATGGCGAGCTCATCAAATAATTGCGCTTTGGCGCGCACGAGAAAGGCGTTCAAGGCGGCGACGCTCTCGCGACGCAGCGACGCATTGTGGTCGTGCCAATGGAAGGTAGTAGAGGACACAGCGCTCATAGAAGAGGAGAAGGAGGAGGAAATGGAGGAGAGACGGCGGAGATGGGGGCGGAGCAGAGGAGATCGACGACTGGGCCGCGTAAGGAGGAACATGAGAGGTTCAAGGATGGCGGTGGAAGAAATGCGCCAGTGAGGAGCTACGGTGCGAGCTGATTGGCCAAAAATACTGGCTCTCCTAGTGATGGCGTAACCCTGGTTACGACAAGAGTACTGTACCCACTAGTTACTGCGATGGATACATAGACAATGGACTCGGCCGTGGCGGTCCATGATGCTCTCTGATGTTGGCAGTGAGCCACGCGTAACTCGATCTCACAGGCCCGTGAGAAACTCGTCCTTGAGCACCCACTTGCGGCCGCGGCACACGGCCATATCGCGCAGCAGCGTGCGAAACACGAGCTTGTCCTTGGGCGCGACGACCGCACCAAACCCGTCGAGCAGCTCCTCGGTCGTCACACCCGGCGCACGCGGCGGCTTGGACCGCAACAGTAGAAAGGCGTGGAGCTGCGTCGCCATGTCGTCCGCTTTCAAAAAGCCATTGCTGCCCAAGTGGGGAGTGGCAGACACAGCCTGCGTCGCACTGCTGCTGCCGCCAGTCGCAACACCATTCTTGCGGTTCTTCATGCGCGCGAGCATGTCGCGAGACGACGTCGTGGCCTGGGCAAACGGATTCGTCGAGACACGCGCGACCGCCGCGCCGCCACTGCGACTGCCCACGAGATTCACGACCGCACCCGACCCGTGGCGACCTCGCGCCACGCGATTCCCGAATCGAGGGGCCGCTCCATCTCCTCCACTGGACCGCTGTGTGGGGTCGCCAGCGACGCCGCTGCGGCCCGTCCACGTCGGCGTAAACAGCGTGGATCGCTGCTGCCGCACGAGTGCACACGACGCTCGCAACGCGCCCAGCGCCGACTCGGCAATCTTGCTCGATTCGAGTTCAATGAGGTCGGCCTCTTGGTTCTGCACGCCGTCCGACTCGACAACGTCGTGGTTAAACACGCCCTGGATCATCTGGTCGCCGTCAAAGAGCTGCCGCAAAATCTCATTATTGTCGCCACCACCCCCGCCACTACCCCTCGGTTTCTCTTCCGTCTCATCGCGTTCTTTTGCCGACTCGACCATGCGCTCGTCGTCACCTTCTTCTTCTTCCTCCTCAATCTCGCCATCTTCCATCCCGTCCTTGTCCTGTCCCGGCTTGGCGACATTGCCTTCGAGAAACAGCTCCGTGGTCTCGACACTACCGCCATTCTCGACGGCATTTTGGTCGCCAAGCACAAACAGATCGCGTAGCGAGTGCTTGTTAAAGCACCGCTTGCGCTTGGCGTCGTGGAGCACCTTGTTGGTCAAGTACTGCTTGAAAATCTGGCGGTGGTAAATCTTTTCTTCAATCGTGCCGCTCGTAATGAGTCGATAGACCGTGACTTGCTTGGTCTGCCCCAATCGCCACGAGCGTTCACGGGCCTGCAGATCGGTCGACGGGTTCCAGTCGGGATCGAAAATCACGACGCGGTCCGCGCCCGTGAGGTTGACGCCAATGCCGCCGGCGCGGGTCGTCAGTAAAAACACGAAAATGTCACTGTGTTCGTGGTTAAACGCATCCAAAAGCGACTGCCGCTCCTTGACGCTGGTCGTGCCGTCCAGTCGACAGTGCGTGTACCCCCTCGTGGCCATGTAACTCTCTAAAATGTCGAGCATCTTGCGCGTCTGCGTAAACACGAGTACGCGATGGCCCTGCTGCTTCCAGAGCGCGAGAATCTTGTGCAGCACGCGCATCTTGCCGCTTGCTTCCGGGTCGCCGTACGCGACCCCCGGTGGTCGCTTGGCAAGGTGGCGAATGTCAGTCCCACGGTCTCCGCTATGCACATTATAGTCGCTGACCGTCGAGAGCAGATCCGGGTGGTTACAAATATGGCGCAAGATCGAAATCGCTCGGAACGGACGCATGTCTTGCCGCAGCACGGCCGCGACCTCGGGCGAGCTGAGAAAGAGTTCGTAGGTCTCATACTGGCGCGCCGTGAGACTGCAGAAGATGATTTGCTCCATCTTTTCAGGCAGTTTCGTCACGTGTTGAATCTCTTTTTTCGTGCGGCGCAGCATGAATGGGTTAATCACGTCTTTCAAGGCGAGCGCGCACTTGTAGGCCATGACGACTTGCATCTTGGACGCGTTCGCGTACCCGCCCGTGCGAATCGGTAGTACAAACTCGTCTTCAAACGTTGGCAGTGTACCCAATTTGCCTGGGTACACAAAGTCAAACAGCGACCAGAGTTCGCGGAGCCGGTTCTGGATGGGCGTGCCCGTGAGGATAATGCGATGGACCGTCTGGAGCTGCTTGCACACGAGCGTGATCTCGGCGTCCGGATTGCGGATGCGGTGGCCCTCGTCCAGCACGACATAGTCCCACTCCAAGTCGAGAAAGAGCGATTGGTACTGGCGCACATTCTCATAGGTCGAGACCACGACACCGCCGCCTCCTCCTCCATCTCCATGCTCGCCCCCAAATTGCATGACCTCGTCAATGAGCTGGGCATAGTTGCGTCCGGCCTTTGTGCCGCCCGTGCCCGACGCATGGAGCAGCACGACGCGCAGCCACGGGTACCACTTGTGGAATTCACGGACCCACTGCAGCAATACACTGGCGGGACACAAGAGCAGCACCGTGCGCACACGCTGGGCGTCGTACATGGCACCTAAAAAGCTCGCAATCTGGACCGTCTTACCAAGCCCCATTTCGTCGCCCAAGATGCCGCCCGTGTTGCGTTCATGGAGATGGTGGAGCCACTCGAGACACTCCTTTTGATGGGGAAACAAGTGCGCATACATGTAGGTTGGGACGCGCAGGCCCGAGTCGGTCGTGAAGTGATCGTCGGGTGCATAGATCTGCTGCTCCTCTCCATCGACCGAGGAGGAGGACGACGGGACCGAGATTGCTCCTTCTCTTTGCTCCTCTTGTTCGTCGTGGAAGCCGCCGTCATCCAGCTCGTCCTCTTCGTTCCCCTCCTTCTCCTCCTCTTCGTCTGCGTGTCTTATTAGAGGACGGTTGTAAAACGTCACGCGCTTCTCGCGGACGCTCTGCTGGAGGCTGCGGCGCAGCTCGTGCAGACGCTTTTCAAATGACGCGACGCAGCCATCGTCGACCCAATTCTGCTGGGCCTGCGTGCGGCGATCGCTCTTGAACCGCGGCGTCCTCTCCTTCTCCTTCTCCTCCACCACCTCCGCCTCCTCTTCCATCTCTTCCTTCTCCTCCGCCTTCTCCTCCTCTATGCGCGCCGTCGCCTTGCGCTTGGTCTCCTTGGGACCCACCGGTTGCTGCCGCAGCCGTCGCTTCTTTCTCTTCGTTGGTCTCACCTCGTCTGCTGAAAAGTCCGAGTCGGAATCAAACGCGGTCCCCTTTGTCTCCTCGTCCTGCTCCTCCTCCGCGTCAAATCCAAAGGCCGCCAGCACGGCCGCGCTTTGCGGCGGCGGCGGCGGCGTGGCGTCTGCGTCTACTGCATTAAGAGATCTCAGGTCTTCTCCACGCAGCGCCGCGTCCGTCGCGCGTGTCTCGCTGCGGAGGCTTCCGCGTGTCCCCATTATCGAGAGGAATTCCAAGTGGTTCCCATTACGGTATGACAGAGGAGCGGCGGGTTATTATGGGAAGATATTGATTTAGGTGAATGAAGAGTGTACCCATTGTTGATGGGAACGAGAGTGATGGTCTGAGACCCACGGGTTGCCGGGCGATTGTGGCGAGTGGTGACGCCTCTGCGCGGGAACAGCGTTACGGGTAAAGATGGGGGCCTCATAGGAGCGGACCTTCACGTCCGCCCTACCATGTCTACGTTGACCCAGCGGCTGAGATCTCACGAGTCACGGGGCGGATCCTCCCTCGTGGAGAAGCGCATGGCGATGGCATTTGCCCGCGCGCCATACGGATTTCGCCTATAGAATCGCAAAGTGGATAGATACACCATGGCGGAAGCCGCCATGCAGCGAACAAGGATGCTCCAACATCTCTTGACTCGGGGCGGGGCGATGGCGTCGCCACCTTGGCGCTGATCCGTAGTTAGTGGGAGCGTGGACAAGCGTGGCGTTTCGAGTGGGCAAGTGTCACCGTCATTCTGCCCCCAATCAATAGGGTTTGTAGCTCTTTTTGATGGGTGATGGCAGTGCAGTAGGCCTGTTTTAGGTGTTCTTGGCGAGTCAGCAAGTAAAAAGTGTAAGTGCCTTTCTGTAGTCAAGAAAACCCATCTTTGGAAAGCGGGTGGCACGTGGTTTCTGTTGCGTACCTCTCTGAACGAATCTGCAAAGGCCTGCTCGACCATAAAGCCGTCGGCGGCGTGACGTACAGCTTTGCGCCAGCTATCTGATCTCAGTGTATCGAAGTTGAAGTTGGGACCTTCGCTCAAACTCTTTGTCGGGATTCATCTTGGAATTTGGTAGAGATCACTAGTGAAACACATCGTGAAGAGCCACGCACAGGTAAATTCCCCCACCGTCCCTTCGGCAGCGAGACCACTGCCACAGCGCGATGGCCCACATTGCATCTGCTTCTGATCTGCCCCCCCCCGCGCGCAGGCTCGAGCTCTAATTGGAGGCTCGTCGGTGACGCAGGTGGTATGTGGACGCTCACGGCCGTTGTCGGGTGCTCGTCGCTTGGTGCGTAGACATTGCCAGTCTGCCCATAGCATGGAGAAGAAGACGGCGTCCATTTTGGCGAGCACGCGTAACCCTTGACCAAGACTGAGCCTTGTCAAGGTGCAAATCTACCACTGCTTCTACGTGACCAAAAGTGCCAGCAGCTACCCATAGCAAAGCGCCCTACGAGCAGAAGCGGAAACATTCCCGAGTCCGCTCACTTAAGTGGATGTCGGCACTTCCCAGCTCGTCCAGCCTGCTTCGTGCAGCCCACGACCCACTCGCACATAGGGTCCACCATGGCGACGGCATTTCCCCGCCCCGAATAGCGTTACAGTATAGGAGCAGTCATGCTCGCTGCATGGCCGCTTTCGCCATGACAGGGAGCCCTTGCCGTTCCGATAGACGCGATTTTCGGACGTGATCCACCGCGTGGCAGTCGCAATTTGACCCGACGGTCTCGACGATGCACCCTGGAACTTCATCAACGAGTACATGCCATCGCCATGGCGGCTTCGGTCCGTGTGTGGTCGACGGATACACGGAGACGGTGGGATGCGAACGAGCACGTGCTCCCGTCGTGCCCGAAGGCGCTGTCTCAGTCCGTGGGCACGTGAGGGGCCTTAAGCGTTTTCGTGTTTTCTTTCGCGCGTCTAGTTGTTCTTCTTCAGTATTACTACCACTAGGTAGCACTATTATGGTGTTTACGGCGTGTCGTCCTTCTTGAAGCCGTCCATATCGAACGGAAAAAACGGGGGAAAAGCTCATCCACGGCTTCAGTGGACAGAAGCGCCGTCTCCGTTCTCACTGGCCGCTCTGCTTCGTCCATCTAAATAATTGAGTCTGCGTCCATCGCCTTGTGGACTGCAGTGGGTTTCCCGCGCCGGCTGCGTCTGGAGAAATAGAGACTTCCATCGACGCCAGGAGCGCCACCACAACTTTCTTGAGCTGGACGAAGAGATCAGTTCAAGAACGTGACCATCATTTTCGTCTTTTCAGTTCGGGGCTGGAAGTTGAAGTCAACTTGGTTAACTTAGTGTTAGGCTCACTGTACTCTATCCATCACAAGAGTGGGAATTTTATCTGAGTTGGTGATGGCGACGTCACCAGGAGCGCAAAAATTCAGGTCGGTTTTCCAGTTCGAGATTGTGGCTCTGGTGCACAGCGAGTCACTGGACGTTTTGTTGGGTTTCACCGGTACGTACTCGTTTGTGAGCCGCACTGGATTTCCGGGGGAGACCATGTCGATGATGTTCAAGTTCAAAGGGGTTGGGGCTTGGAAAAGAGACCCCATCCAGTTTGGATTCCCCAAGATCCGGTCGCCTGTCTGTGACTGGAAAAGCTCCGACTCGGTGGATTTGAAATCGCACCACAAGAGCGATGTGTTGATCTCGTGACCGGACCAACGTGAAAAAGAGAGAAAAACGAATCAAAAATACTCGGGAAAAAACTAAAATAATATACAGTACCCCTTCCTTGTGTGTGTGACACTGTGGATGACACCCAAGCGTCGCGTTTCGGATTTGTTGGAAACTTGGAGAATCACACTATCCCTACCGTAAAATACCGCTCGCCCAACATAAGGAAAAAAGAAGAACCAACGGGAAACAGTCGGTGGAACGTTTTATTTTGGAAAATCCAACTTGGAAAGCTCGCCAACAAGGGACTCTGTGTCTCTGAACCCGACACTTCATCCAACAGGCCGATCGCAAGAGTGGCGAGTCGCCAGTGCCGAAAATCAAGTCTATCCAACAAACCACCACCAACAAGCCGAAACACGGCGCACGTGGAGAATTGGGATTCTGCCGACGAAAGCCGCAGTCAGATCCAGAGAGCGTCAGTACCCCGTGTATAGGAAACGCCACCCAGCACCAATCTGCCAACGTCCCCAACTCACCAACGCACCAACGCACCAACTTACCAACGCCTCCGAAAAACTGTTCCGGCATTACTCAGGTTTCCCTTGGCAATTCGCGACCAACACGAAAGCGAATCTAACATGGCGACACGATCCAAGCGACTGCGCGGCGCGGCGCTCACGACCGACGCCCACAGTGGCGAGTTTGACTTTCCGCTCCACGCTGATCCGAGTCTCATGACGGAGCGCCAACAGTTGGCGTTTCTCTTGCGGAAAACGGCCCAGGGGAACGCGCAGGACGCGCCGTCTTCGCAGGAATCGAATTCGTCGGCCAGCGAGCGCGAGAGCTCGGACGACGACGAGTCGCCGACGCGGCGCATGACCAAGAAGCCGCGCCGCGTCAAGGCGCGCTCGCCCAAGAGCCCACAGCCGCCGGCGGCCTCGCGCGAAGATCTCATCGCAGCCGCGCTCAAGAACCCAGCGGGACTCGTGCTGTACTGTGGCCGCGGGCGTCCGCCCAAGAACGCGATCAAGCTCGCGCCCGGCGAAGTCATGCCGCCCGATTTGAAGAAGCTGGTCGAGACGGCGGCCAACCACCTGCGGAGAAACACGAGCCGAGACGCCATGAACAACGTGCCGGCCAAGCCGAAAGAAAAGGACGCCGACAAGGAAAACCACCAAGCGAACAACAATACACGCGACAAGCCGCGTCCGTCCTCGAGCACGCGCGAGTTTCGGTTGCGCGACGTGTTTGAAGACCACCACCACCACCATGGCGACTTTGGCCGCGCGCCGCCGCCGTGCGCGCTGTGCTGCGGCTTTGATTCGCCCATGGACGCGCTCTTTTTGTGTCCGACGTGCGACCGCAAGTACCCTACGCAGCGCGCGCTTGGGCTCGTGTGATGTGAGTAGAGACGCCGGCGTAACGAGGCCGCATTCCGAGTACGAAGGCCCCGCAAGTCTACCACATTTTCTCAGGCGTCGCGAGAGGAGCTCCTCACCCAAGACACCAGCCATTTCCATAGCACAAATGCACGAGCGTCCTCTCAAGAAGAGCACGCCGAATCGCTTGCTCGATGGCGCTGGGCAAATTCCAAGTTTCAAAGCAAGCAAGAGAGTCAAGGGATTCCCAAGGGTGGTGAGTGGGCATAATTAATACGTGTATTCTATGGTGTACGATAGGTAGAGAGGCACGTCCGTCGAGGCGGCGTCCGACGGACCCTCCACGCTTGTAAGGCAGGCAGTTGTATGTGTTGTGTCATCACGTCATGATGACCAAGTACGTGAGGATAAGCAGAATGAACACGAGCACAATGATCACGACAAAGTTCTTCATGCCGCCTACACAAAGAAAATCACAAATCTCATTTTCAGTCCACATATACCCAATGCTAATATGGGGGAGACATGCCATACGCACCCGACTGTTTGATGAGCTCCTGGGTCTTCTTGGTGACCATCTCCAGTGTGTCCTTGGCCTTGTCCGTGTCGTCACTCAGATCGTCCAGCATTCTACGTTTCATAACCCATCAGTCTCCATCGATAGATTGATACTCCATATGAGTATACTACGTACGCATTCTGCGACTCGAGCTCCGTGCTGATCGACTGACTCATGTCGCCTAACCGCTTGACCGCGACGTGCAGTTGGTCTAGACTCTCGTCCTGCTTCTGCCGCTCCACCTGTGCAACATACCGTGAGCCTCTCTCTCTCTCTCTTCCTCTAAATGCGCCACTCAAAACGCACCTGTTGCTGCTGGCGCTCGCGCGCCACATAGTCGTCTTCATGGTCATCGGGCTACACAGACCGCCAAGTCAACATACGCCATCAGTCTCTCCATTTCCAATCCGACCCCCTCCTCTTTTCCCCATCCATACATCATTGTTGATCTTGGCATAGTTTGCTGGCTTGCCACCGGGGAACGACGGACGCGACGCCATCGCCTTGCGTCACGCACTTGCTCTCTCCTTATTTATTCTCCACGGCTCTCCAAACGGCGGCGGCTCCCCTCGTCTCCTCCTCTGGCTTGCGCGCTTGCTTCTTGCTTCCTGATGAAGCCGCTTGCTTCAGGTTCTTGTCGGTCTGCAGGTCAAACTGTATCGCGTATTTTCCTATTTTTGATTTTCTGGAATTTCAGAAATCAATTTGACCTAGCCCTTACGCAAGTTTTCGATTTTGAACCAATCATTGCTGGTTTCTTGAATTAGGGTCTGCATTTCCGGATGGTGACGACGTCGCAAGATCGGCGAGCCAACGTAGACATGGCCACATCCATCCACATCAACAAGTCACGGACTCATGGCCAGCAACTTGTTGCATAAGTTGTGGCCAACTGCCAACTATTCACAGTCAACGCATCCAACATCTGAGCCAATGCTACTACCTTCAACGTCTAAAGAGATGAGGATAAAAAAACAATGTTTTACTCGTGTGCACCCACGCCAACGTTGGGGGAAAGAAAGAAATAGAAAAAAGCCGAAAACAATAAATACTCGCGCCGTCTCGTGCCGACGAAATTCGCCCGTTCGCCAATGATTTCTCCCTGCTGCAACCGCAGGAATATTGATAGCGGTGATGCGGAAACCCTTCCCTGGATGGACATGCTTGGTGGATGTTGGATCTTCATGGTGGGCTGACTAGACGCGGCCGAGTGCGCGCTGCGTCGGGTACTTTTGGTCGCACGACTGGCAGAGAAACAGCGGCTCGCATGACGTGTCCACGTGACTCGCCGACGCCGAGCAAAGCGCACAGTGGGCGCTCCAAAAGTCCCTGCCCAGCGGTTCGTCAAACACGCCAATGTGCGTGATGTCGCTCGTGCTAGACGGACTGGGCTTGCGCAGCGAGTCCTTGGCGGTCGTGTCGATCACGACGAGCACGTCGTGCGAAAAGACCTCGGCGTCCGACGCCGTGGGCGACGCCACAGTCTTGACATGGAGTCGCTTGGCCGACAACTTGGTCGGTCGTGTCGCGAGTTTGGTGGTGGGTGGTGCGACATCGTTGTCGATGGGCTTGACAGCGTTTTTAGGGGAGCGTCCTCGCGGTGTGGGCGCCGATGTTTTCGCGGGAGGGCCATTCGCGGGCTTGCGCGCATTCCGCGGCGATGTCTTGGCGTCTACCAACACAAGAATAATTCGTTAGCATCTTCCCACCCATTATTACACAATCCCCCCGCCAACAAAGCACAAGCGCCACGTACATTGTATCCGCTTCTTGGGTCGCTTGACTTGGGTGTCGTCCTCGGAGCTCTCGCTCGAGTGCGTCGCAGTCGAATCGGCGCCCGACTGTTCTTGCGCCGTCTTGCGCAGCAGAAATGCCAACTGTTGGCGCTCCGTCATGAGGCTTGGGTCCATGTGGAGGAGGCTGTCATCGCCCGAATTGTCGTCGCTCATCGAGCGCGTCCGGCTGTGGCCATTGTGGCCGTTGCCGTGGCTCTGGCTCGCGCCGTGGATGGAGCGCGGACGCTTCGCGCGCATCATGGTGCCCGACGTTCGTGCTTGGGGGGATTCCGCTGGCCAAGTGTCACCGCGGCGCGTTCATCCAACGGCCGCTCGTTTGTCGGAAGTTGGTTGCTCACGAGGCTGCGCTTGCTGGATAGCAGAGTGGATCTCCGGACGGCGGTGGGGATCTCTGGATGGTAGTGTGGCGCTCTGGACGGCGATGTGCTTCTCCGGACGGCGCTCAATGTTTCTGGAATGTTGCGTGGTGGAAGACTTGTGCCCGCGCAGTCGTTCTTGCGTTCTCTGCGACCAGCGACGGCAAGGTTGTGTCCGTGTCTCCGCTGGCGCCACTCCCTTTTGCGCCTCCGACCTTCTTTCGCGAGCCCCAGTGCGCCGCACCCCTTGCCCGCCCAACAAAAAAACCAACAAACCCGGGCTTTCGACAAAACACAAAAAAACCGAGCCATCGCGACCGTCCAACCCATCCGTCAGCAAATCGGCGGCCCATCTCCGAATAAAACCCAACAAAAATCCAACCGATCAAAGGCGAAGCGAGCAGGTGATTGGCCAGTCGCCACGACCCACACATAAAATGAAGGGCGAATGTTTGTCGCCGAAATGGATGCAGAACAAACCCGACCCGACCCGAAAACACCACAGGCCGCTCGGCGATCAGGGTTACCGAAACACAATTGAGAAAACAAAACACAATGCACCTCTTCGCCGAGGGAATTTCGCATTCTTCAGATTCGGTGCTCTGATTGGTTCCATCCAAGCCAATAACTATAAACTGTGTTCAGGGTTGGGGGAATTCTGGAGCGACAGGGCCGCAAAGGACACTCGAACCTGGACTCCAAGTTTACGGGTTTGTAGGTTAGATATCAACCTACAGAATGTTTAGGTTTTGTGCTTCAAGTTTCCCATATCTAATGTATTGTGGAGCTCCTCGACCGCCTTGGTCACCGCGACGCATAGACCTTGCCGTCCTTGCCGCGCAGCAGCCCAATCTCCTGCTTGAGCGCGTCGACTTCACGCGCCTGCAGCTTGACAATCTGCACGAGCTTGCTGCGCTCGCGCATCTCGCGCTCCTGCTGCTGGTGACACGCGTCCGTGTCGAGCACACGGTTCGTGCCCTGGTGGAGCTGCTGCTCGAGCGCGCGCTGCATGGCGTGGAGCTGCGCGACGCGGCCCAGCAGCGCCGTGTTGCGCTGCGTCGCCTCGAGCATGTCGCGCTTGCGCTGCTGCTGCGCCTGCCGCTTGTGCGCGAGGTCGCGCTCGGCGTCCATCTCTTTCGCGCGCACTTTGGCCTGCACATGGGCGAGCTGCGTCGTGTCGCATGCCTTGTCGAGCAGCTCCATGTCGACCAATTGCCCAAACTTGAGCATCTGGAGCTGCTCGCACTTGAGCTGAATCTGCGCGATCGTGTGCTGCTGGAATGTCCTGGCCTTGGCCAGCACCGTTTGCTGCTTGTGGAGGTCCTTGAACTGCTGCCGCAAGAGCTTGTTCTCGCGCTGCAAGCTCTCGATGCGGTCGGCCAGCGCATCCAGCGATGCGACCGCGACCACCAAGCGGCTCGCGGCCTGTTCGGGCAGCGCCCACTTGTCCTTGCCATTGACCTCGAGGCACCGCAGCTGCTGCGTCGAGAGCGCGA